>JAEIFQ010000401.1:0-49529 GCA_018904025.1 Zaprionus vittiger | reverse complement strand
GGCAGAAGGCCATAATTAAAATTTTATTGTTCCAATTGTGGAATCAAAATAACACGAAGTTGGTCGCGCCACGCAGGGTTGGCATATTTTTAGACAATTCACCGGGTTGCCAGATTGTTTTTCCGATAACTTACAGGGTGAATCTGGAGAAATCAAAACCTACTGCGCAAGCAGTCCTCATATAGCATTAATTAATGCAATTAATAATTGACTTAAGAAATACATTGTATTATTTAGTAAAAATACTAACAAAATATGGGAACGTAAAAATGAATAAAACAAACCCCATAAACCTTTTGCTTAATTAGAATAAAAATAAATGATGAAGCTTCCATCCACTCGTATTAGTGTAAATTTATTTATTTCACCTCAAAATAATCATAACAAGGAAAAAAAATTATAATGTATATTTTTATAAATACAGCAAATTTGTATAATACAGATTTTAGTAATAAATGCCACAAATTATTCTTATTTTCGGTGTTGTTTCACCACAAGTTCCCAGAGTTAAGCATGCAGTGCATATTAATTTATTTTTGGGAAACGGGACCTTGAGATTAGGGTACGGTATACTTAGGGGCTGACCTTGAAATAATGGTGATTATAATTAATCCCTGGGGGAGTAATCCGCTGATTAAAGCACTCCCAACTTCACCAACTCCGAATAATTTCCAAAAAACAAAAAAATAATAAGAAGAAGCTGAAATTTTGTTAGAAATTTTCAGTATAAAAGGCTCACACGAGGTTTTCTCGGTCTTTTCAATTGTGGTTACCCGTACATAAAAAAAGTCCAGAGCCGTTTAGCTGAGTGCAGTAAAAAAAATTAGATTTAACCAAAAATAGAGTAAACTACAAAGAGAAATACATTATAAATTCAACAGATAAAAAATTCATGAAACAAATCCACATAAGAAAAATTGTTAAATTTGTATCCCAATTGCCACAGGATACTATTTATATATACATATGTATGTGCCCTTTAAATAATAAGCTTTCTAGCACATCGACTTCACCGCTGAAAGGCCTTTCAACGCTGGAGTTGCTGCAAACGTGTGAGTACTACAACACCAACCCAATAGAAAACAAAAAAATCAAGATAAGAATTATGCATTCTCACTGTAGGCACATCTGCCATGCGGGAGTTTTTTATACTGTATATATAAAAAATAATTATAATGGCGTGGCTTGTGACCTGTATTTGTTAAAATATTTTAAGCTGACTCAAGGTCAATATCGGTTCGATTTCTGCATCATAGCTTATCTAGCCGATATTTTTGCCAAACACAACAAGAACACTTGTCAGGAATTCTCGCAGAAGAATTTGATGCAGTACTAAGTCCAAACACAACACAAAGAGACAAGCTTGTTTTATTGAATCAGTTTCCACCTCGGCACCACTAGAATTCCCAACGAGTTCTAGCAGTGTGGAGATGAAACTGCCTTCGATCACCAAGTTAGTTAGCGATTAATGCTGATGATCGAAGTTGGCTACTTCGTGAAACAATTGTACATTCAAGCCCGCTCCTAGTCTTTTGACAAGTGTTGTTCTTGTTGTGTGCCCTTTTCGTGGCCAAATTAAATACTAAAGAAATCAAAACCAAAACAATAGAGTATGTGGTGAACAATAGTTTTGTTAGATGTTTGTGTAATTAAATAAAGTGGATGTTTATTTATACTTAAGATTTATTTCAATTAAGATAAAAGTTTAAAAAGTCACAAAGCGGCACGTGTGGTGTGCTTGACAGATAGCGATGAAAAGAGGAAGAAGTAGCGATGGTTACAAGGATATCGATAAATTATAATTAAAATAAATGTGATTGGCAAATTCAAAGGGTTGCCAGATCTCCATAGTACTCCCTCCTAGACTTTAAGTTGTGAAACGAACAGGAAGTCTAATAGTGCGGCGTGGTCTAGATGTCTGATGACGTAGAGATGACTTGATTTGATTTGGCGGTTGATCCATGTGTGTAGATGGTGTGTCTGTATTAGTTGTAGGCGATTTTGTTGCTGCTTCTGATGATGATGCTGTTGATGATGATGCTGCTGCAGATGATGATGCTGCTGCTGCTGCTGATGATGATTCTGTTGACAATGATGTTGCTTCTGATGATGATGATGATAAATCATTGTGTGACTCAATAAATGCTGGTTTGAGCCGATCGATTGATACCGTGGTATTTCGACCGTTGATGAGAATATTGTAGAATTTGTTATGTTTTGATTTAACTTCATAAGGTCCATCGTAAGGCGGCTGCAATGATCCGCGCACTGTATCGTTGCGTATAAAAACATGTGTTGCTTCATTTAGCTGTTTAAATACAAATGGCTTTGAAGTGTCGTGATGTGCTGTTTGTGTAGGGCGAATGTCGTTCATCATTTCAGCGAGATGTTTTACAAATTCAGTTTGCGGTAAAACATTCTTTTCTATATGAAGAAATTGTCCTGGAAGTCGTAGTGTTGATCCATAGACAAGTTGTGCTGCTGTAGTTTGTATGTCAGGTTTGAATGCTGATCGTAATCCTAACAATATGATTGGTAGTTTGCTTGGCCAGTCAATTCTGTTTTGACACATTATGGCTGTTTTAAGAGTACGATGCCAGCGCTCAATGATTCCATTAGCTTGCGGGTGATAAGCAGTAGTACGTATATGATTGATGCCGAGGAGCCGTGACAATTCATTGAAAAGTCTTGATTCGAACTGTCTGCCTTGATCTGTGGTGATACGGGAAGGTACTCCAAAGCGGGATATCCAGACGTTGATGAGAGCTGCGGCTACCGTTTCTGCTTGCATGTCTTCAATTGGAACAGCTTCCGGCCACCGAGTGTAGCGGTCTATAATGGTGAGACAGTATCTAAATTGGCCAGATTGGGGTAAAGGTCCAATCAAGTCCAAATTTATGTGTTCGAAACGATGTGCTGTCAATTGATAGTGTTGAAGTGGTGAATGAACATGGCGGGTTACTTTGCATCGTTGACAAGGAATGCAATGTTTGACGAAACTGGCGATTTCCTTGTGCATCGAAGGCCATATAAAACGTTGTTTGATGATCTTCATTGTAGATCTAATGCCTCCATGAGCGATGTTGTGGAGTTTGCAGATGATTTTCTTCCTGAGTGGCTTTGGAATAAATGGTCGAGCTGTAGGAGTAGAAAAATCACATAAGATTGATGTTTCTGAATGTGGTAGGTTTACAGATTTGAGTTGCAGTGTTGTGTTGTTGTCTTCCAAAAGTTGTTTAAGCTCTGGGCAATCACTTTGTGTTGAAGCTATTTGCTCGTAGTCGATAATGTTGTATTCGATTGCTGCTATGCGAGACAATGTGTCTGCTGTCGTGTTCTCAACTCCAGCGACGTGTAAGATGGTTGTTGTGAACTGACCAATGAAGTCCAATTGGCGGAGCTGTCTGGGTGATGCCTTGTCCGGCCTTTGAGTGAAGACGTATATGAGCGGTTTGTGATCAGTGCGGACATGAAATGATTTGCCTTCTAACATAAAGCGAAAATGCTTGATGCTGAGATAGATGGCGAGAAGTTCGCGATCATACGTGCTGTATTTGCGCTGAGCGTCTGTTAGCTTTACACTGAAAAATCCCATTGGCTGGTATTCATTATTCACGATTTGGTGAAGAACTGCTCCGACTGCTGTATCACTAGCATCTGTGCTTAGCGAAAGTGTTGCATCTGGAGATGGGTGAACCAGGAGGGTTGCTGTTGCGAGAGAATGCTTGCACTGTTGGAAATGTTGTATGTTTTCGTCTGTCCAGTTGATTGGAGAAGAATCGTTCTTCTTATTGCCTGGAATTAACTGCAACAACGGGGCTTGATGTTCCAGTGCTTTGGGCTGGAATCGTCTGTAGAAGTTGATCATTGCCAGAAAGCGACGAAGTTCCTTTACAACTTTGGGTAATGGAAAATCAACAATTGCTTTGACTTTGTCTGGTAAAGGTGTGATGCCATGAGAGTCGACATGATGTCCTAAAAATTTGATGGAATTTTGTCCGAAGGCACATTTACTTGCGTTTATTGTGAGGTGGTAGCGTTGAAGTCGTTCAAAAACTTGGCGAAGATGAATTTCATGTTGTTCAGCGTTACTTGATGCTACGGCGATGTCATCTAAATATACAAAAACGAAGTCGAGATCTCTGAAGGCGACGTCCATATAGCGTTGAAACGTCTGTGCTGCGTTGCACAAGCCAAATGTCATATGCGTGAATTCGTATAAGCCAAAAGGGGTAGTTATAGCCGTTTTTGGAATGTCACGTGGTTCAATTGGAATCTGGTGATATGCACGATTGAGATCAATTTTGGAAAATATTTTCTTACCATAGAAAATATGTGTGCAATCCTGAATGTGCGGCAGAGGGTACCGATCAGGAATCGTTTGTGCATTGAGAGCTCTATAGTCGCCACATGGCCGCCATTCGCCTGTTGCTTTACGGACCATGTGTAAGGGTGATGCATATGGGCTCTTCGAAGGACGACATACTCCGATTTTTAGAAGATATCCAAACTCTGACTTTGCTGCTGTCAGCTTATCAGGAGTAAGACGACGAGGTTTTGAAAATGTGGGTGCTCCTCTGGTGTCAATGCAGTGTGTGACATCAGAAGTGGTTGGTTTGGGTGTTGCATGATCCATTTGAGTGATGGATTTGAATTTTTCCAAAATTTTGGAAAATTTGCATGCTGAGTTGAATGTTTTAATTGCGAATGAAGATTGAAGGCTGCAAATAACATTACGTGCTAGCAATGTTTGAGCGTCAATCAATTTTTGGCGTTTAATATCAACAAGCAGATTGTAGTGCTGTAAAAAATCTGATCCGATGATTGAAGTACTGACGTCTGCGATGATAAAGTTCCATGAAAATGAACGACGTAACCCTAAGTCCAAGGTTAAACGTGTTGTACCATAGGATTTTATTATACTGCCATTTGCTGCGAAAAAGAGGATTTTCGTTGGATGATGCGATGCGTTTGTTTATGGTTGAAACTGGTATAACGGATACGTCTGCACCTGTGTCAATAAGAAAATTTTTTCCTGTTTTTGAATCCAATATAAAAAGTCGGTTGTATGTGGAAATGCTGTTTATTGTTATCCGATGTTTTGATGTATGTGGTAAGGCTATATCGGATTGACTATCGAAGTTGCCTTTATGATCTTCGACAGCTGGACTTAGTTTTTTGAACTAGTGTTGAATGAGCAGGGCTCCTGACAGTTTTGTGCTTTGTCGCCATACTTGGTGTGATACCAACAATTTTGGTTGTTGTGGTTGTTGTTGTTGGGCTGTGGAGTGTTGCTGCGACTGTTGCTTTGGAATCGACTATTGCTGCGAGAGCGTCGATTATTGTTGTTGCTTAGAATTTGTCCGAGCTTGCTGTTGATTTGCTGAAATAATTTTTCTTGAGCATCCAAACGTTTTTCTATGTTGCTGAAACGATCGTCTGTAGGATTTGGATTGTTGGTGTTGTTGCGTGATATAGCTGATATGTTGTCACTCGATGTAAAAGTGAGTGAGTCCATGACAGCATCTGCGGCTGTTGAAAGTTGGGATAGTGTTGTATCCGGGGCACTTTCGAGCATTCCTACAATGACGGCACGAGCTTGAGGTGGAAGGCGCTTGATCCAGTAGTGACGGACAACTGATTCGTCGTTGGTGGCATTTGTCCGTTGTAGCTGACTGAGTAAATGACTTGGGCGTCCATCACCGAGTTGAATTCCAGATGCGAGCTTTTCAAGGCGAACCATTGCCGATTCTGCGAATTTGCCTAGTATAGCCTGCTTAAGTGTAGTGTACGGATTTGTTTCCGGTTCGTTTTGGATAAGATCGTGGACTTGCTCCAAATATTTAGGATCTGCGTACGCTATGACTGCTGCGTACTTCTCATGCTCTTTCCGAGAACCGATGCCTTGCAATAGAAACCAGTTTTCCAATTTGGTGAAAAACATATCTATGTTTGTGATTGTGTGAAGTTGTGGAAACGGCATCTGTCTAGTAATTGTGTTCAGATTTGATCCACTTGGTTCTGAACTATTTTGTGCATCAGCGAAACTATCGTTCTCCATCTTATAAGAATGTTGTATGTGCTTAGTATGATGAAACACGTGTAAATTCTGATTGCGTCAGAAATTATGATGAAATTATGTTGATGTGCGAATTTGATAATCGAGGATCACCAATTGTAGTGAACCAGTGGTTTGAATAGTTGAGGATCACCAATTGTAGTGACCAAGTGTTTTTTTTAGTGCGTGTTTGAAAGTCAGGGGTCACCAATTGTGGTGACTTGCAGGGTGTGCGTGTTTGAGAGTCAGGGGTCACCAATTGTGGTGAACAATAGTTTTGTTAGATGTTTGTGTAATTAAATAAAGTGGATGTTTATTTATACTTAAGATTTATTTCAATTAAGATAAAAGTTTAAAAAGTCACAAAGCGGCACGTGTGGTGTGCTTGACAGATAGCGATGGAAAGAGGAAGAAGTAGCGATGGTTACAAGGATATCGATAAATTATAATTAAAATAAATGTGATTGGCAAATTCAAAGGGTTGCCAGATCTCCATAACTGCGACTTCCGATTTTTCAGAAGCAGAAGCAGTGAAAAGCAAAAATATTGCGAATTCTGCTAATTCGACTGCAGCTTTTCAAACACTGAAGGAATACACCGCGTCTTTCACTTTAGTTGTGACCGAATAACTTAAGAATTATAATGCCATTTTTGGTATTTTATTAAATACTAATTTGGGGATATTTTAGCTTCATATTTCAGCACGCCTCCTCAAAAATTGCATTGTATGTTTAAGTTTAAAATCAAAATCAAAATTAAAAATACATAAATTGTCTTATTCTAATATGGCTTGGTACTGTGCTTTCTTCACTACTTTCATTCATTTGGGTTACATTACAGTAATCCAGCATTTGCTGCTAGGATTGGGAAAACCCATAAAACCCAATCAGATCACTCTTATAATTAAATAAAGTAATAGCTACAAACAAAACATATTTCATATTTCTTTATGAGAAATAAAATTAAAGACTGTCTTCAAAAGTCATAAAATTAGTTACAACTATATTATTATTAGATATTTCGGTTGTTCTTCAGATAGTCCCATTTTACTTCGCAAGTCAAGAAAACGTGCCGCTGGTAAAGGCTTGGTGAATATATCTGCAAGTTGGTTCTCTGTGGATATATACTCAAAACAAATAACATTATTTTATATTTGTTCTCTTGCAAAATTATATTTAATATCAATGTGTTGTGATCTTTTATGGCATGAGGGATTATTAGCTATACTAATACATCCCTGATTATCTTCAAATATTTTTATAGGTCTTTCTTATTTAATATTCACATTCTCTAAAAGATCTCAACCACAAAGCTTCTCTTACTGCTTCGAACAAAGCCATATATTCAGCATCAGTCGACGAAGCAGCTACAGAACTTTGACGATTTGTGTTCCAACATATTGTGTTTGAATTAAACATTTTAAAAATAAAACCAGTTCTACTTTTCCTGTCTATCTCGTTTCCTCCCCAGTCAGAATCTACATACCCTTTAAATATATTTTCATAATTTTCATTTTTTCTGAAAACTAACTTTATACCGATATTATTCCCTTTCAAATATCAAAAAAAATTTTTTTTAAGCATACCCATAATTCTGCATTATTTTTATTCATATATCGACTAAAAATATTTACAGCAGTAGCTAAGTCTGGCCGCTTACAAAGCATTTAATACATCAGACAACCGACTAGATTTCTACATGGTGCGTCATAGCTCTCATCTGAATTTAACAACTCATAATTCAGCTTGCTTGCAAGGGGTGTACTCACTGATTTGCAATCATCCATTTTGAATTTATTCAAAATCTTTTAAAATATATGCAGACTGACTTAAGAGTATTTTATCATTGCAAATATCTAATCGCATTCCAATGAAATATCGTGATTCATTCAAGTCAGACATTCTGAACTTGTTCATTACATACTCTTTAAAATATTTAATTTTGTTTATGTCTGCTTTTGCTATAATCAGATTATCTGCATACAGAAGCAAATATATGTTCTTCCTAAACATCGCCTTTATCTAGTATAATATATTAATACATCAAACAACGAATTAACAAAATCACACTCCTTTAGTGCTTGCTCAAACACCTCGAACCAGCACCTAGCTGCTTGCTTGAGACCGTAAATTGCTTTATTCAATTTACATACAGTACCGACTACACATGACACACCTTGAGGAACTTTCATATAAATTTCGTCTTTTAACTTTCCATTTAGAAAGGCACTTTTTACATCCATGTGATGTATTTTTAAATCATATTGAATGGAAATTAATAATAAGAAACGAAAACTTGCTATCCTAGCAACAGGAGCCAATGTTCTAGGTCAAAATTTGTCTCCGTACTTTCATTCCGGATTTCTGTTTCAACACCATCCTTACTCTCATTCAGGACATTTATTTTATCACACTCCTTACTTTCATTCGGGAGATTTCCTTTCCTACTATCATTCGGAAACATTGAAGCATTGTTTTCCTTACCTTCATTCAGGAACTTTCATTTCCTACTATCATTCGGTAACATTGAAACATTATTTTCTTTACTTTCATTCAGAAAATCTGTTTGATCACCTTCCTTACTCTTATTCAGGAACTCCATTTGATTACCCTCCTTACTTTCATTCAGGAGTTTTATTTGACTTTTTGACCTAGAATTAACCATGTTAGTTTCATCTACTATTACATCTCTTGCCACAAAAAACTTTTCATTATGGGCATCCCATAATTTGAAACCATTTGGTTCATAACCAACTAAATTTGCTTTAAATGATTTCTCGTCAAATTTCCTTTTCCTATTTTTAACATGAACATACACAGTTGAGCCAAAGACTCAAAATTCTTTAAGCTAGGCTTTCTGTTGTGCCACGCCTCATATGGAGTTTTCGAACTTATTCCTTGAGCCCTACTGGGAGTTCTATTAATTAAAAAGGTAGCAGTTAATACTGCTTCGCCCCAGAAGCTTTTATCTAACTGAGCACCGTTAACCATAGATCGAGCTTTTTCTGTTATGGTTCGGATCATCCTTTCTGCCACACCATTCAATTGCGGGGTATAGGGTACAGTCAAATGATAACTTATCCCTTTCTCTACACAATAATTACGCATTTCTGTGGATAGGTATTCCCTGCCATTATCTATATAGAAATTCACAATTTTAAGGTTGAAATGTGAAAACATCTGATTTATGTTTTATTAGATAGGTCACACAATAGTGTGTGTACTGATCTACGAAAATAACATAATAGTTGTTATCGTCAATTGATACGGGAGTGATATTTCGTTAGTTGGATTAACGTTGGCTAGAATATTGTTATCACAAAACAAATTATTTCTCTATATTTCTAGAAATTTCTCTTTACTAATGTGACCTAATCTCTCATGCCATAACCGAAACAAATTGCTCGTTTCATTATTTATATTCAAAGCTTTAAATTCAAAAATTGGCATATTGAACATACCTGAATTCTCAGCAATAACCATTCCATTCTTTATAATCTTCACACCGTTGCTTCCAAATTGGACAGTCATACCAGCCTCTTGCAAACGCTTGACAGAAATTAAATTTTCGGCAACGTCACGGCAATAAAGAACATCCTCAAGCGTGATTTGATTTTCATTATGCAGCCTTACAATTCCACGTTTCGTTGCATAAATGAATTCTCCTTGCTTGGCAACGGCAATCTTTATTGGAGATTCCAGATCAATGTGGTCGATAAATAGCATCTCATCATATAAAAGGTGGTCAGTGGCACCAGAGTCCAGAATAAAATTCACTTTATTTTTTTTTTTAGAATTGAAACTGACACTTTTTATCATAAACGAGAAGCCAGGCTGTGCTGTTGCTGTTTGTGCCTGTTTATTATTTTCTTTATTTTTATTTTTATCATTCATTATTCGTTTATATGCAAAACAATCTTTTTTAAAATGTCCCTCTTTATTACAGTGATGACATTTCATTTTGCCCTTTCCCTTAAATGGTTGGTAAATGAAAACAATTATTTCTAGTATTACTCTTGTTTTGAATTTCTGCTGTCATAACTTTTCTGCTTGTATCATTACTGTCGTTTTTAGTTTTTATTTCGTGGTCGAGTAATCTATTCTTGACAAACGCTAGAGTAAGATTCTCTTCAGCTAAGGTCTCAATCGCGGTTATTATTCCATTATATGAAGATGGCATTGTCAACAACAAATGTGACACCTTATCCATTTCATCGATTTTAGCGCCTGACGCTAACAACTCACTTACTAATTCGTCGAAAATATTAAAATGGCCTAGCAATGCTATTTCACCATGCAGCTTGAGAGACAGCAATCGCTTTCGAACAGCTAATTGCGACGCCAAACTTTTGCGCTCATAAATGGCGTCTAAATTCCTAAGAATTTGACGCGACGTGTTGTCGGCTGTTGCAAAATTCAAAAACGAATCACTTAAATGCTCTATCGACGTGATTTTTGCACATCTCTCTGCTTTTATCCAACTATCAGTAATTTTCTCAGGAACTTCCTCATCAACTACTTTTAAAACATCTAGTTCAGCGAGAAGTGCTCTGATTCTAAATTTCCAAACAGAATATTTTTCACCGTCAAACGGTTTTATGTTGCGCTTCACTTTTTCCATGTGCTTTTTTTTTTAAACAAGAATTCACAGACACTTCTAATTAAGATGAAATTATATTAATTATTTAACTCAACGTGAGCTGGGCCCATAACCTATTGGGATTCTTCGTTAAATAATTAAATAATCAGACCAGATTTGTTTTGTAGTGATATATTGATATGTTAACTTGTTATTTAAGCACAAGCAACCAGCCACTCTCGTAAGGGTCAAAATAAAAAGAGAAGGAATACACCGCGTCTTTCACTTTAGGTGTGACCGAATAACTTAAGAACTATAATGCCATTTTTGGTATTTTATTAAATACTAATTTGGGGACATTTTAGCTTCATATTTCAACAAGCTTATTATCGACAAATACCCTTGGCTGCCAATGACCGCAACTGTACATAAAATTCTTATTCACGCAACTGATATCATCAAAAATACAATTCTTCCTATCGGGTACTTTGGAGAGGAAGGAGCCGGATCGAGAAATACATTTGATAAGTCTGATCGATGAATTCTTCAGATCCAATGAATTCGCCTGTGAATTTGGATAGGAGAATTCAGCGTTAGAAGAAAATGTGTCTTCCATCAGACGTCTTGCAACTTTTAGAATGCTCCATAAGATCAGACGACGAGATGGATGATAAAAGCATTTTTCCTGAAATAAGTTTTATAGAATTTTCATTCAATATCGAATTTGGAAACGAAGACCAGGATGTTTTATAAGTGGAGAGTATTTTGTGGAGAACATTTTCCATTCAATATATTATAAATTCATTTTCTTTACAGGACTTTTTTACATCTTCAATAATCTCCTTTGGGCTTGCCACGCCCACATTTGTTAAATAAAAACGCTAAAATTTAATCCTACAATTTGTTTTTTCATGTTAAAATAGTACTCTGAAAATGTTCAAACATGAAGTTGATTTTTTTTTAAAAGGGGCGGGGCCACGCCCACAACTTTTCTAATTATAATAGATAGTGATCAGGTTGACCCAATGCAAAAAACCGGAACTTACTATGTCACTCTGTTCTTGAGTTATTTATTTTGACCAGAAAACCGGGTCAAATTTCCAATAGTGAGATGCAAGACGGAGTGCACTGGTATGGGTGGAGCTACAGATATTTTTTGTTTTTTTTTTTTTTTTTTTTCCTTTAACTCCTAGTGGAGCATAGGGCCTCAGATAAGGCTTTCCATCTTCTTCTATTGCTGGCTGTTGTCTTGCATTCGTTCCATGAGATTCCTGCTTCGACTAGCTCATTGTCAACTCTTCTTCTCCACGTTTGTTTCGGACGGCCTCTTTTTCTGTTGCCTTGTGGGTTCCAATCGAGTGCTTGGCGGCATATTGAGTCATGTGGTTTTCTCAATGTGTGACCTATCCAACTCCACTTCTTTTTCTTTATTGTTTGCTCAAGTGGCTCGCAGTTAGTTTGCTGGTACAACTGGCTGTTGGTGATGGTGACTGGCCAGAAGATTCCCACTATTCTACGTAGGCATTTGTTCACAAATACTTGAGCAGATGATAATTCTCGTTCAGTATAACTCCACGTTTCACTGCCGTACAAGAGGACCGCTAGCACACATGCCTTGAAGATCCTAATTTTTGTGCTGGTTGCAATTTGTCTGGTCTTCCATGTAGTGCGTAGTTGACCGTATGCGGCCCTTGCTTTGGCAATTCTGCTGCTGATGTCTTCTTTTGTGCCACCAGTTCTTGACATTACGCTGCCCAAGTAGCAGTATTCCCTGACCTCTTCTATTTGTTGTGTACCGATAGTGATGGTGTTGGTGTTATCGGTGTTGATGCTTATTAGTTTGGTCTTGTTGATGTTTATGTTAAGACCTTTGGATTGTGTAGCTGCGCATAGATTGTTCATCAGTGTTTGCATACTTGTGTGTGTGTTGGTTATAAAACCGATGTCATCAGCGAAGTCTAAGTCGCCAAGTTTCCGTGTTGGGTTCCACCATATGCCAAGTGTTTCTGTTGAAATTTGCCGTAGGGCTTCGTCTAGGATTGTTATGAAAAGCAGTGGTGATAGTACACATACATCCCTGCCTCACACCGTTTCGTACCTCGAACTCGTCACTCCTTACGCCGGTATGTAGTACACTACACTTAGCTTCAGAGTACAGAGCTCTAATTACTCTGATGATTTTGGATGGAATGCCTTTCTTCGCCAAAGCTTTCCATATTTCTACCCTGTTCACTCGATCGAATGCTTTTTCGAAGTCTACGAACATAACATAGAGCGGGGATTGGAATTCGTTGGACTGCTCAATGATGAGCCGTAGTGTATTTGACTGGTCAATACAACCACGGTTCGCTCTGAAGCCGGCTTGTTCATCGCGTAGTTGGCTTTCGATGTGTTGAGAAATGCGTTGGAGGATTATTTGTGCCACAATCTTATTGATCGTGTTGAGTACAGGATACCCCTCCAGTTACCACATTTCTTCAAATCACGTTTCTTTGGTATTTTAACGATGATGCATTTTTTCCAATCGTTGTTGAAGTATTCATTTTCCCATGCTGTTCTGATATGTTCGTATAATGCTGCGGCAGATGTAGTTGGATCGGCGCCTTAAGGAGCTCCGTTGGTATGTTATCTGTTCCGGGAGCTTTGTTGTTCTTCAGTTTCTTAATGGCCTCAACAATTTCAGATCTTGATGGTGGTGTAGATCTGATTCGCCTGTTGGTGTGTGCGTTATCTTCGATTTCTTCTTCAGCTTCGTTAATAGCGCTGTCTTGGAAGTTCAGCAGTTCATCGAAGTGTTCTTTCCATCTCTGTCGCTGTTGGTCCGTTGATGTTATGTTTTTCCCTTCTTTGTCTTCGAGCATCATGTTATTATTATTTTTAGTCGTGCCACCATTTGCAATAATGTGTGTTGAAGTGGGATGCCAATACATATATGTGGATATGCAGACATGTATGTATGGGCATCCCACTCGCACATTCACAATTTTTAAAGGGCTTGTAGCACTAAGCAATGAACATAAAGAGTACTCAAACAGCGGAATCTACTCATCTGATGCAATGCGGAGACTGGGACCACCGAAGGCGAAGTGTTTCACGCGTGAGCGATGGGCTCTCTTCGTTAGAAACGCACATCGGCAGCAAGTCAGTCGCACAACGACAGCGAAACGATGAGCATGGGTGCGATTCTTTGCGCTGTGCGATCGTTTCACTGTGTGCGTATATGCATGCACAAGCTAGCAGATGAATGTATGCGTTGCTTGTGAAGTTCGACAACAGGCAAATGCTTCGGCCATGTATTTTGTTGTTGCATTTTTATGCAAGGCGCCAGTCTGCCTGCAACATTTTGTGACGGTACAGTGTCCAACAAACCGATTCATTTGAAATGAAAACTGAGCATGATAGAAAATTCAAAGTGTTTAGAAAAACAGTGCGCTGCACGCGATTTTATTTGTTCAAAAATGTTTTGCCTGCGGCGCCCTATTCTTCAACAAAAATATTTTTTTAACAGCACATATATGTTATTTTGACAGCATATTGAGTTATTAAACATCTACGTTGGCGTCAGTCTGCCGACCAACGAGTTATAGTTGCAGGCGCCGAAACTCTCACCCAATCTGCAACTCATAAAATAAAACATTATTGTGTCTAAATAACATTTCGTTTCAAATAAATCGCTTGTAGGACACTGTGCGCATCATTGTGACGTTTTACTCAGAATTGGCCAACAACAAAATACATGTAAATTTAATTATTTTCAAAATTCAATTAAAAAAAATAGAAAAAGCCACAGTCGCGCTGCACGCGACAGTGGGATACCCTTCGACCTACGTTCCTATGTATGTACACATATACATATGCATATGCTTTTAAATTATTCCGACAGATGGCGCTCGCGCTTTGCGCTCGCCCGCCTCCCTTGTTAGCTGATACAAGCACTTGGTTTTATGCTCATACTTTCTTGAATAACTTTTGTGTTTATTGTCCGATCGGATTGAAATTTCGAGAATACGTAGAAATTTTAATGAGCTTAGTATATGTTAAAGTCAGAAAGTTGTATCTTTTATACAGCGCTTACAAATTAAGTTCAAAAATTAAATTTTTTATTTGCGGGGGCGGTGGGCGTGGCACCTAACATTTGAAATAAACTTGATCAGCTTATAGTACACAGGAGTCTTTCTGCCAAATTTGGTAACTCTAGCTTTTATATTAGCTGAGATCTGTGCGTTCACACAGACAGACGGACAGACGGACAGACAGACAGACATGGCTCAATCGACTCGGCTTGTGATCCTGAGCAAGAATATATATACTTTATGGGGTCTCCGACGCCTCCTTCTGCCTGTTACATACATTTGCACAAAGTTAGTATACCCTTTTTTGACCATTTTCAATGGTCGAAGGGTATAATAAAGAGGGAAGTAACAACCAGTAAGAAGAGCAACAGTCGCGCTGCACGCGACAGTGGGATACCCTTCAACCTATGTTCCGGTTTAATTGTTAAATTCATTTAATTTGTTAATTTCATACACATGTACAAAGGCGCATACTTTTAAATTATTGCCGGCAGATGGCGCTCGCGCTTTGCGCTCGCCCGCCTACCTTGTTAGATTATACAAGCACTTGGTTTTATGCACATACTTTCTTAAATAACTTCTGTGTTTATTGTCCGATCGGATTGAAATTTCGACAATACGTAGATATTTTAATGAGCTTAGTATATGTTAAAGTCTGAAAGTTGTATCTTGTATACAGCGCTTAAAAATTGAGTTCAAAAAATAAACTATTTATTTGCGGGGGCGGTGGGCGTGGCACCTAACATTTGAAATAAACTTGATCAGCTTATAGTACACAGGAGTCTTCCTGCCAAATTTGGTAACTCTAGCTTTTATAATAGCTGAGATCTGTGCGTTCACACAGACAGACAGACAGACAGACAGACGGACATGGCTCAATCAACTCAGCTTGTGATCCTGAGCAAGAATATATATACTTTATGGGGTCTCCCACTCCTCCTACTGCCTGTTACATACATTTGCACAAAGTTAGTATACCCTTTTTTGACCATTTTCAATGGTCGAAGGGTATAAAAATACTTACGGACAATGACTTTCCAAAATGCTTAATCAATAAACTTATACAAAAAAATAGAAAAAAACCACAGTCGCGCTGCACGCGACAGTGGGATACCCTTGGACCTATGTTCCGGTGTAGTTTAATTTGTTAAATTCAAACACATATACAAATGCGTATGCTCTTTAATTATTGCCGACAGATGGCGCTCGCGCTTTGCGCTCGCCCGCCTTCCTTGTTAGCTGATACAAGCACTTGGTTTTATGCACATACTTTCTTAAATAACTTCTGTGTTTATTGTCCGATCGGATTGAAATTTCGAGAATACGTAGATATTTTAATGAGCTTAGTAAATGTTAAAGTCAGAAAGTTGTATCTTGTAGACAGCGCTTACAAATTGAGTTCAAAAATGTAATTCTTGATTTGCCACGGCTTGTGATCCTGAGCAAGAATATATATACTTTATGGGGTCTCCGACGCCTCCTTCTGCCTGTTACATACATTTGCACAAAGTTAGTATACCCTTTTTTGACCATTTTCAATGGTCGAAGGGTATAAAAAATTAAATATAATATATCAACACTGTAAGAAAGTACATTGCGCGCGCGATTTTATTACTTCCGAAGGCACACTCTTGAAATTTTACAACCGTTTTAAGCTGTCGAATATCAGCAATGACGCCATTCTGCCGATCGACGAGTTCAACGCAGTTGGCGCCGAAATTTTCAATCAATTAACAGCTCATAAAGTAATTAAATTTTGTATATGTCGTACATTTCATATAAAATATATGGCTACGGGACACTGTGCGCATCAGTGTGACGTTTTACTCAGAATTAGCCAACAACAAAATACATGCAATTTTATTTATATTTAAAATTCAATAAAAATAATGGTAATTATTAAATATGTACCCTCAGCAGCGATTTTGGTAATTATTAAATATGTGCCTCAGCAGCGATTTTTCTAGTTTTTTATACCCTTCGACCATTGAAAATGGTCAAAAAAGGGTATACTAACTTTGTGCAAATGTATGTAACAGGCAGAAGGAGGCGTGGCAGACCCCATAAAGTATATATATTCTTGCTCAGGATCACTAGCCGAGTCGATTGAGCCATGTCTGTCTGTCTGTCCAGATGTCCGGATGACCAGGTGAACACACAGAACTCAGCTATTATAAGAGCTAGAGTTACCAAATTTGGCAGGAACATTTCTGTGTAGCCGGCGCAGATCAAGTTTATTTCAAATGTTGGATGCCACACCCACCGCCCCCGCAAATCAATAATTTAATTTTTGAAATCAATTTATAAGCGCTGTATAAAAGATACAACTTTCTGACTTTAACATATACTAAGCTGATAGTGATATCTACTTATTCTCTAAATTGCAATCCGATTGGTCAATAAACACAGAAGTTATTTAAGAAAGTATGAGCATAAAACCAAGTGCTTGTGTCAGCTAACAAGGGAGGCGGGCGAGCGTGAAGCGCGAGCGCCATCTGTCGAGAATAATTTCAAAATATTTGCATATGTATGTATATGTCTACATACATAGGAACATAGGTCGAAGGGTATCCCACTGTCGCGTGCTGCGCGACTGTTGCTTTTCTTACTGGTTTAAAAATGAATTTTGAAAATAATTAAATTTGCATGTATTTTGTTGTTGCGTTTTTGTGTACGGCGCCAGTCTGCCTGCAACATTTTGTGACGGTACAGTGTCCCACAAACCGATTCGTTTCAAATGAAAACTGAGCGAGCAAGGGAATTCAACGTGTTTAGAAAAACAGCGCGTTGCAGGCAAACAATTTTTGGAAAAATAAAATCGCGCGCTCTATTTTCCAACATAAAATATTCTTTGTTTGCCGCACACATGATATTCTGAAATCATATTAAGCTATTAAACATCTTCGTTGGCGCCAGTCTGCCGACCAACGAATTCTAGTTGCAGGCGCCGAAACTCTCACCCATTATGCAACTCATAAAATAAAACATTATTGTGCCTGAATAACATTTCGTTTGAACTAAATCGCTTGCGGGACACAGTGCGCTTCGTTGTGACGTTTTACTGAGAATTGGCCAACAACAAAATACATGCAAAATTAATTATTTTCTAAATTCATTTTTAAACCAGTAAGAAAAGCAACAGTCGCGCAGCACGCGACAGTGGGATACCCTTCGACCTATGTTCCTATGTATGTAGACATATACATACATATGCAAATATTTTGAAATTATTCTCGACAGATGGCGCTCGCGCTTCACGCTCGCCCGCCTCCCTTGTTAGCTGACACAAGCACTTGGTTTTATGCTCATACTTTCTTAAATAACTTCTGTGTTTATTGACCAATCGGATTGCAATTTAGAGAATAAGTCCGAGACTTCTGTCATTCACCTAAATTCATCATAAATATAGCCCTACCTGTAAAAAAATTTAATAAAAATCGCTGCTGAGGGCACATATTTAATAATTACCAAAATAATTATTTTACATATAATACATAATTACATAATTTTTTACGTAAATTCGTCATAAATATACCCCCAACCTGTAAAAAAATTTCCGCGCGGAGCTATGTCGTTTTTGTTCGGCGGAGAAATGTCGTTTAGAAAACGTCATAGAAAAAAGCCACATAATTCCGCCCGAAAAGTGTACTAGGCGGAGATATGCCGAGTGAAGCATTTTTTGATGCTATGCACTGTTTGTACTGAGAGCCGAACATGCAGCCGCCCCAGCCGAGCGTGCAGCCGAAGTCTCTATTCTCAATGCTTCGGGCTCTGGGGCGGCTGGATCGAAAAACCAGCGAAAACAACTTTAACGCTGTTCGAGGTCTCTATGTTTTCATTGCTGAGTGCTAATACTATTAACTCTTCTGATCTGATTGGGTTTTTCTGGGGTTTCCCCAATTCTCTGCAACAAATGTTGTATAGGTTATATCTTTGTTTATACCAGATTAAATTAAATTTAATTAATATTAAATTTAAACAACTTAAAATTTTGTAAACTTGTATCAATACCTTTTCAAATACAGTCGATTGTATTTAGTCGACTTTAAATTAAATTTTATAAAATTAAATAAATAAATAAATTACACAGGCCCACAAAAAGAAAAAACGAGAGCAACAGTCGAGCGGCACGCGAAAGTGGTATACCCTTCGACCTATGTTCTGGTGTAAACATATGTACGACCTTTTTAATTATTCTCGACAGATGGCACTCGCCTGCCTCCCTTGTTAGTTGACAATAGCCCTTGATGTTATTCTCATACTTTTTTTAATAACTTCTGTGTTTATTGACCGATCGGATTACAATTTTGCGAATACGTAGATATTTCATTCAGTTTATTATATGTTAAAGTCAGAAAGTTGTATCTTTTATACAGCGCTTATAAATTGAGTTCAAAAATTAAATTATTAATTTGCGGGGGCGGTGGGCGTGGCATCCAAAATTTAAAATAAACTTGATCTGCGCCGGCTACACAGAAATGTTCATGCCAAATTTGGTAACTCTAGCTCTTATAATAGCTGAGATCTGTGTGTTCATCTGGTCATCCGGACATCCGGACATCAGGACATCCGGACATCCAGACAGACAGACATGGCTCAATCGACTCGGCTAGTGATCCTGAGCAAGAATATATATACTTTATGGGGTCTGCCACGCCTCCTTCTGCCTGTTACATACATTTGCACAAAGTTAGTATACCCTTTTTTGACCATTTTCAATGGTCGAAGAAAAAATAATAATATTAAAAAATAAAAAAAACAGATTTCATTTCATATGCACCATCTTAAATAAGGAATAATAGGATAATAATTGGAACTTAAAAATCAATGAAGATCTGTTTCAACAGTCGCATCTTAAATATATCTTATTATAAACATGCTAAACAGATCTCTCTGTGTCTTGTTTAACGTGGCGTGTTCCAAATCGATGGATTACAACCACGGTGCCCATATATGCACATAAATGTGCATATGGCACAGCGTGTTTAGATTATGCGCCAAACAAACGCCCCAGAGAAATAGTGCCAAGCCACTATTGCATTGGTACCAATTTGAATACACACTGTCGGGTATGTATTCCCCCTTGGTATGGAGCGAGGTGTATCCATCACCTCTGCCGCTCTATGTGTTGCGGCACCCGGTTGAGAACGCAACTCCACGTCGAGCCAAATGACTCTACCCGCGATGTGGGTCACCACAGCCACCACGAACTCCCACTAGGGGGCCGACCTCAATGAGAAGTCTTGGAGAACTGTCTCAACCCGTGGTACCGAAATTAAGCGCTCGGTAGGCCCTCCCTTTTGGCTCCAACAGCCCGGGTATCAGGGTACCCTGTTTCCCTTTAGTCGTCTCATACGACAAGCTGAGAATTACTGTGGTGAAATTCTAAGCCCCGTCAACCACACGGGGAAGGGCCAGTTTTGGCCAGGTGCCCGGTACTGGTAACCCATTCGCCACTCCTTGGTGTATCCTCTCCTGCCGCCTTTGAAAGAGACTGTCAGCGTACCGCATACACAGTCTCATTGTCTCTTGCGTCCGTGCAACTCCAGAGACATTCCAATCGCCATTTGTGCGCCTTATTCGGAGTCCATTGAGGATCTGCATCCATGGTAACCCATTTGCCAGTCTTCGCTATTCGCACCGCATAGGCACGCGGGCGTGTTGCTTAGGCCTCTACTATGCAGGAACGCGTTCAACGATCCGTGGCCCGTCAATAAGAATCCGGCGCGTAGCGAAAAACCGAAGTCACGCATGCTGAAAACGAATCTTACTTGTGGGAGTAACCGATGAGTCACACGGCCGTGCTCCTCAGGGTTGTCCCACCTGCGCTGCCATGCGCTCAGCAAACATTCGTCCAGTTTAGCCATCTTGTGAGTCCAGCTAAGACTTGCCAAGTCTTTGCCATACAGCCAGTCAGTCATCTTCAATGGGTAGTTCCGTCGAAGCTTCGTTCTGACCGCCGCGCGCCTGGCGGCTAAGTCAAGAGGGGGAGTGCCAGCAAGCACCTGCATTGCCACAGTGGACACTGTACGCCATACCGGTAGGCATCCAAGTAGGATTCGCCTCTGGCAGGACGCCAAATGCCTCATGGCAGAGCTGGGTCCATCATACCAGACCGTTGCGCCGAAAAGGGCACAAGGCATCATGAGCCCGACATATATGGTCCGCCTGGCGTGTGGACTGTATCCCCAGTCAACACGCAGCACACGTGCCAGTGTATGAACGACTACAGTCATCCGATCACGTAATGACGTGATATGCGGGAGGTAACTCAATCGCTCGCCAAAAATTTTCAAAAAATTTTTTACCTGCAGCGCGCTGTTTTTTCTAATCACTTTGAATTTTCTTGCATGCTCAGTTTTCATTTCAAATGAATCGGTTTGTTGGACACTGTACCATCACAAAATGTTGCAGGCAGACTGGCGCCTTGCATAAAAACGCAACAACAAAATACATGCAAATTTAATTATTTTCAAAATTCAATTAAAAAAAACTAGAAGAGTCCGAGACTTCTGTCATTTACCTAAATTCATCATAAATATAGCCCTACCTGTAAAAAAAATTTAATAAAAATCGCTGCTGAGGGCACATATTTAATAATTACCAATTTTTTTTACAGGTAGGGCTATATTTATGATGAATTTAGTTTTTTCAAAAATTTTTTACCTGCAGCGCGCTGTTTTTCTAAACACTTTGAATTTTCTTGCATGCTCGGTTTTCATTTCAAATGAATCGGTTTGTGGGACACTGTACCGTCACAAAATGTTGCAGGCAGACTGGCGCCGTACACAAAAACGCAACAACAAAATACATGCAAATTAAATTATTTTCAATTCAATTAAAAAAAAACTAGAAGCGTCCGAGACTTCTGTCATTCACCTAAATTCATCATAACTATAGCCTACCTGTAAAAAAAAATGTAAACAAAATCGGTGACGCATGCAGCTATTTAACCTTTACCCTATTTTTTACAAACGCCAATGTCAAATTTTCTTCAGATAATGTCTCTATCGCTGTAACGACGCCGTCGTAACACGAAGGCAATGTGATCAGCAGTGAGTAATTTTATCCATCTCTTCTATTTTTGCACCAGCTTTCAACAATTCACTTATAAGTTCGTTTGAACTAAATCGCTTGCGGGACACAGTGCGCTTCGTTGTGACGTTTTACTGAGAATTGGCCAACAACAAAATACATGCAAAATTAATTATTTTCTAAATTCATTTTTAAACCAGTAAGAAAAGCAACAGTCGCGCAGCACGCGACAGTGGGATACCCTTCGACCTATGTTCCTATGTATGTAGACATATACATACATATGCAAATATTTTGAAATTATTCTCGACAGATGGCGCTCGCGCTTCACGCTCGCCCGCCTCCCTTGTTAGCTGACACAAGCACTTGGTTTTATGCTCATACTTTCTTAAATAACTTCTGTGTTTATTGACCAATCGGATTGCAATTTAGAGAATAAGTCCGAGACTTCTGTCATTCACCTAAATTCATCATAAATATAGCCCTACCTGTAAAAAAAATTTAATAAAAATCGCTGCTGAGGGCACATATTTAATAATTACCAAAATAATTATTTTACATATAATACATAATTACATAATTTTTTACGTAAATTCGTCATAAATATACCCCAACCTGTAAAAAAAATTTCCGCGCGGAGCTATGTCGTTTTTGTTCGGCGGAGAAATGTCGTTTAGAAAACGTCATAGAAAAAAGCCACATAATTCCGCCCGAAAAGTGTACTAGGCGGAGATATGCCGAGTGAAGCATTTTTTGATGCTATGCACTGTTTGTACTGAGAGCCGAACATGCAGCCGCCCCAGCCGAGCGTGCAGCCGAAGTCTCTATTCTCAATGCTTCGGGCTCTGGGGCGGCTGGATCGAAAAACCAGCGAAAACAACTTTAACGCTGTTCGAGGTCTCTATGTTTTCATTGCTGAGTGCTAATACTATTAACTCTTCTGATCTGATTGGGTTTTTCTGGGGTTTCCCCAATTCTCTGCAACAAATGTTGTATAGGTTATATCTTTGTTTATACCAGATTAAATTAAATTTAATTAATATTAAATTTAAACAACTTAAAATTTTGTAAACTTGTATCAATACCTTTTCAAATACAGTCGATTGTATTTAGTCGACTTTAAATTAAATTTTATAAAATTAAATAAATAAATAAATTACACAGGCCCACAAAAAGAAAAAACGAGAGCAACAGTCGAGCGGCACGCGAAAGTGGTATACCCTTCGACCTATGTTCTGGTGTAAACATATGTACGACCTTTTTAATTATTCTCGACAGATGGCACTCGCCTGCCTCCCTTGTTAGTTGACAATAGCCCTTGATGTTATTCTCATACTTTTTTTAATAACTTCTGTGTTTATTGACCGATCGGATTACAATTTTGCGAATACGTAGATATTTCATTCAGTTTATTATATGTTAAAGTCAGAAAGTTGTATCTTTTATACAGCGCTTATAAATTGAGTTCAAAAATTAAATTATTAATTTGCGGGGGGCGGTGGGCGTGGCATCCAAAATTTAAAATAAACTTGATCTGCGCCGGCTACACAGAAATGTTCATGCCAAATTTGGTAACTCTAGCTCTTATAATAGCTGAGATCTGTGTGTTCATCTGGTCATCCGGACATCCGGACATCAGGACATCCGGACATCCAGACAGACAGACATGGCTCAATCGACTCGGCTAGTGATCCTGAGCAAGAATATATATACTTTATGGGGTCTGCCACGCCTCCTTCTGCCTGTTACATACATTTGCACAAAGTTAGTATACCCTTTTTTGACCATTTTCAATGGTCGAAGAAAAAATAATAATATTAAAAAATAAAAAAAAACAGATTTCATTTCATATGCACCATCTTAAATAAGGAATAATAGGATAATAATTGGAACTTAAAAATCAATGAAGATCTGTTTCAACAGTCGCATCTTAAATATATCTTATTATAAACATGCTAAACAGATCTCTCTGTGTCTTGTTTAACGTGGCGTGTTCCAAATCGATGGATTACAACCACGGTGCCCATATATGCACATAAATGTGCATATGGCACAGCGTGTTTAGATTATGCGCCAAACAAACGCCCCAGAGAAATAGTGCCAAGCCACTATTGCATTGGTACCAATTTGAATACACACTGTCGGGTATGTATTCCCCCTTGGTATGGAGCGAGGTGTATCCATCACCTCTGCCGCTCTATGTGTTGCGGCACCCGGTTGAGAACGCAACTCCACGTCGAGCCAAATGACTCTACCCGCGATGTGGGTCACCACAGCCACCACGAACTCCCACTAGGGGGGCCGACCTCAATGAGAAGTCTTGGAGAACTGTCTCAACCCGTGGTACCGAAATTAAGCGCTCGGTAGGCCCTCCCTTTTGGCTCCAACAGCCCGGGTATCAGGGTACCCTGTTTCCCTTTAGTCGTCTCATACGACAAGCTGAGAATTACTGTGGTGAAATTCTAAGCCCCGTCAACCACACGGGGAAGGGCCAGTTTTGGCCAGGTGCCCGGTACTGGTAACCCATTCGCCACTCCTTGGTGTATCCTCTCCTGCCGCCTTTGAAAGAGACTGTCAGCGTACCGCATACACAGTCTCATTGTCTCTTGCGTCCGTGCAACTCCAGAGACATTCCAATCGCCATTTGTGCGCCTTATTCGGAGTCCATTGAGGATCTGCATCCATGGTAACCCATTTGCCAGTCTTCGCTATTCGCACCGCATAGGCACGCGGGCGTGTTGCTTAGGCCTCTACTATGCAGGAACGCGTTCAACGATCCGTGGCCCGTCAATAAGAATCCGGCGCGTAGCGAAAAACCGAAGTCACGCATGCTGAAAACGAATCTTACTTGTGGGAGTAACCGATGAGTCACACGGCCGTGCTCCTCAGGGTTGTCCCACCTGCGCTGCCATGCGCTCAGCAAACATTCGTCCAGTTTAGCCATCTTGTGAGTCCAGCTAAGACTTGCCAAGTCTTTGCCATACAGCCAGTCAGTCATCTTCAATGGGTAGTTCCGTCGAAGCTTCGTTCTGACCGCCGCGCGCCTGGCGGCTAAGTCAAGAGGGGGAGTGCCAGCAAGCACCTGCATTGCCACAGTGGACACTGTACGCCATACCGGTAGGCATCCAAGTAGGATTCGCCTCTGGCAGGACGCCAAATGCCTCATGGCAGAGCTGGGTCCATCATACCAGACCGTTGCGCCGAAAAGGGCACAAGGCATCATGAGCCCGACATATATGGTCCGCCTGGCGTGTGGACTGTATCCCCAGTCAACACGCAGCACACGTGCCAGTGTATGAACGACTACAGTCATCCGATCACGTAATGACGTGATATGCGGGAGGTAACTCAATCGCTCGCCAAAAATTTTCAAAAATTTTTTACCTGCAGCGCGCTGTTTTTCTAATCACTTTGAATTTTCTTGCATGCTCAGTTTTCATTTCAAATGAATCGGTTTGTTGGACACTGTACCATCACAAAATGTTGCAGGCAGACTGGCGCCTTGCATAAAAACGCAACAACAAAATACATGCAAATTTAATTATTTTCAAAATTCAATTAAAAAAAACTAGAAGAGTCCGAGACTTCTGTCATTTACCTAAATTCATCATAAATATAGCCCTACCTGTAAAAAAAATTTAATAAAAATCGCTGCTGAGGGCACATATTTAATAATTACCAATTTTTTTTACAGGTAGGGCTATATTTATGATGAATTTAGTTTTTTCAAAAATTTTTTACCTGCAGCGCGCTGTTTTTCTAAACACTTTGAATTTTCTTGCATGCTCGGTTTTCATTTCAAATGAATCGGTTTGTGGGACACTGTACCGTCACAAAATGTTGCAGGCAGACTGGCGCCGTACACAAAAACGCAACAACAAAATACATGCAAATTAAATTATTTTCAATTCAATTAAAAAAAAACTAGAAGCGTCCGAGACTTCTGTCATTCACCTAAATTCATCATAACTATAGCCTACCTGTAAAAAAAAATGTAAACAAAATCGGTGACGCATGCAGCTATTTAACCTTTACCCTATTTTTTACAAACGCCAATGTCAAATTTTCTTCAGATAATGTCTCTATCGCTGTAACGACGCCGTCGTAACACGAAGGCAATGTGATCAGCAGTGAGTAATTTTATCCATCTCTTCTATTTTTGCACCAGCTTTCAACAATTCACTTATAAGTTCGTCAAAATTATGAAAAATTATGAGAAAGCAAAAGTTTTCGCATCGCCAGTTGTGACGCCAAACTATTTCATTCGTAAATAGCCGTAATGTTGCTTGTCGCAAAATTTATATACGAGTCGCTTAGGAACTCTATTATTGTACTTTTTGCACAACGCTCTGCCTTTTTCCAGGGATCACCTTAAGCACATCTAGTTCAGCTAAAAGAGCCATGATTCTAAATTTCCAAATCCCATAACTTCTCGCCATCCAACGGCTTAATATTACGTTTAGCCTTATCAATTCTACCACTCATATATACACAGCAATATATATAAAAAAAAGCACCCGGGACTCAAATTCTGAGAAAGAATGAATTGCACAATAAAATGAAAAACAAAATGCTATTTCACAATTTATTTTAGTTTTACAATTTAATTGTTTATTAGGCATGGACTGGTCCCGTAACCTGTTTTAGTTAATGATTTATATGTTTTTTTAAATAATAAGTCAAGTTTTGTGTTTTAAGTATTATATTTTTAATGATGTAAATGTTCAACTGCAACACCAGCACCACGACCTGCTCTCAGCAGAAAACGTACAAGAAAGAAGAAAGGAAAAAAAAGTGTGACCATTCAAGTCAAATATAAAGTAGTGTTGTTAAATGTTATTTTTGTAGCTGAATAGGGTATTCCAACAATAGGAAAAGGAAATTTGACGAGAAATGATTTAAAGCAATTTCAGTTGGTTATGAACCAAATGGTTTCAAATTTTGGGATGTCCATAATGAAATGTTTTTTGCGGTAAGAGATGTAATAGTAGAGGAAATTAACATGGTTAATTCTAGGTTAAAAAGTGAAATTAAACTCCTGAATGAAAGTAAAGAGGGTGATCAAATGGAGTTCCTGAATGAGAGTAAGGCAGGTGACCAAACAGATTTTCTGAATGAAAGTAAGGAAAATAATGTTTTAATGTTTCCGAATGATAGAAGGAAAGGAAAGCTCCCGAATGAGAGTAAGGAGTGTGATGAAATAAATGTCCTGAATGAGAGTAAGGATGGTGTTGAAACAGAAATCAGGAATGAAAGTACGGAGACAAAGTTTGACCTAGAATAGCCTAGTGAATGTGTTTCAAGAAGATGTGATAGGTTAAAGAAGAGGCCGCAGATATCCAATAATGAGGATGAATTTGACTTTAATAGTCACATTCTAAACGTCCATACTACCTTTAATGATATTCCTAATTCCTTTGAAGAGATACAAAGCAGGAGGGACAAGTCTTTATGGGAGGAAGCAGTTGAAAATGAATTAAATGTCCATAAGATAAACCTGGTCGATTGTTAGGCAGCCTGAAAATGTAAATGTTGTTGATTGTAAATGGGTATTTACTTTAAAATCGGACGAATTTGGAAATCTAGTTCGGTATAAAGCGAGACTGCTCCTTGCGCGCCTCGTCCAATTGGTTACACCAAGCGTAGCCAGGTCCTCCTCCACTTAGTCCATCCACCGGAGCCGTGGTCGTCCCCTCCGCCGTCCAACGTCGACTCTTGCCTCGAACACCTTTTTTACTGGAGCTTCTTCGTCCATACGCACAACATGCCCGAGCCAGCGCATACGTTGTATTGTAATGCGCCGGACTACGTCAATGTCGCCGTAGAGCTCATACAGTTCGTGGTTCATTCGAATTCGAAAGTCGTTCCCGGTGCGAACAGGTCCAAAGATCTTACGGAGAATTTTTCTCTCGAACACTCCAAGCGCTGCTGCATCCGTTTGTGACAGTACCCATGCCTCTGCCCCATATAAGAGCACGGGTAGGATGAGCGTCTTGTAAAGTGTCAGTTTTGTCGGTCGAGAGAGAGCTCTGCTACGCATCTGCTTACTGAGCCCATAGTAACAACTGTTGGCAGATGTGATTCTCCGCTTGATCTCCATGCTAATGTTGTTGCTTGAGTTGACGGCGGTGCCAAGGTATATAAAATCCTTGACAACTTCAAAAGTATAGCTGCCAGCATCTACTTGGGATCCTAGGTGCTGGGATTCCTTGCCACTGGACAGCATATACTTGGTTTTACCCTCATTTACCTCCAAACCCACTCTTGCTGACTCCTTTTCGATCGCGGAAAATGCTGCTGTAACATCTCGCTTGCAACGTCCAATGATGTCGATATCATCGGCGTATGCAAGCAGTTGGACACTTTTATAAAAAAATAGTGCCATTTCGATGTACCTCAGCATTTCGCAGCACCCCTTCCATCATCAGGTTGAAGAGGTTGCACGATAGAGGATCGCCTTGTCTGAAACCTCGCACGGTATTGAAAGGTTCGGAGAGGTTCTTTCCTACCTTGACGGAGCTTGTAGTGCTGCTCAACGTCATTCTGCACAGCCGAATCAGCTTCGCAGGAATACCGAACTCAGACATGGTGGCAAGTAGGCGATCTCTTATCGGGCTATCGGAAGCAGCCTTATAGTCGACAAAGAGATGGTGTGTGTCGACCTGTTTCTCGTGAGTATTCTCCAGGATTTGGCGTGATGCAAAGATCTGGTCTATGGTGGATTTACCAGGTCATACGGGCATACGGCTTCAGTCTTTCGCAGATTACGCTTGATAGGACCTTATACGAGCTGGCGATGAGACTGATTCCCCGGTAATTGGCAAAAATCGTCGAGTCACCCTTCTTAAGGAAAGGACAAAGGACACTGAGATTCCAATCATTGAGCATGCCTTACTTTAGCCATATTTTGCAAAGGAGCTGATGCATGCACCCTATCAGCTCGTTGCCGCCGGCCTTAAACAATTCCGCAGGCAAGCCATCAGCTCCGGCTGCTTTGTTGTTTTTGAGTCGCATTATTGCGTATCGGACCTCGTCATGGCTAGGTGGTGGAATATCCACGTTGTCGGTGATTGGTGTCATTAGTGCGTCTTCTCCAGCGATGTTGTTGCCATTGAGCAGCTTGGCGAAGTGTTCTCTCCATATTCGCAACTTATCCTGCGTATCCGTAACCAGGTATCCATCCCCATCTCGGCAATTCAGTGCACCGGTTTTAAAACCTTGGGTCATACGATTGACCCGTTGGTAGAATTTCCGGGCAACGTTCATGCCTCGAGACATCTCGATTTCCTCACACTCGCGTCTTTCCTGCTCCCGTTTCTTCTGTCTGAAAAGACGCCTCTCTTCCTTCCCGCGTTGCCCGTGTTGCCCATTTTGCAACAAAGCTTTACGACGCGTCGTTTTTGATGTTGGTATGAAAGAACCGTTTTACAACGCGTCGTTTTTGATGTTAGTGGTGCAATAATTATGAATTAGAGATGTGCAATGACCGATATGTAAGCATGTGTCTATTTCAGTATAAAAAAAATTCTGACATCCATAGGGGCCCGGCCCGTCCCGCGCCCATCTCCAATAGCGACTCATCATTTATAAGATGGTCACTAGCACCAGAATCAAGGATTATAGACTTTGTTGCGGATATTGGTGTTGGCAGCGCTTTGGAATGGAGAAGGCTTTGAAGGAGAAGAACAGCATTGGTAAATACAATATTTATCTAAATTCACATGGCTGTATTAAGAATTTTTTTCCAAATTAGTTGTCTCTGATGAGAACAAGAGTGATACCGAAAGCGATAGTTCGGTTCCAAGGAAGCGAAGTAAATATGGGCAGTCACATGTGTGGACATATTTTACCAAATAGGTTGATGGCAAGACGGCCAAATGTACAAAATGTGGAAAATCTTATAAAACGAGTGGCAATACCACCAATCTAACTAGCCACTTGAAAAGGATGCATCCAAAAATAACAGTGAGTGATTTGCCACAAAGGCTAAATCAATCTGTTTTATCATTTGTAGATAAAAAGTATGAAACGTCGTCGAACCGGAAAAAAAGCATGATAGTGCTTTATGTTATTATATTAGCTCTGACTTGCGCCCTTTCTCAGTGGTAGAAAATAAAAGCTTCCGTCACTTGATCAGCCTTCTTGATCCAAGGTATGAATTGCCTTCTAGGACAACTTTAAGAAATGTTTGTATTGTTTGTATTTGGAACAACGATTGTTATATAACTGTGACTTGTCACTATATTACAGCGGAATTTGAGGCTTCAATATCCTCAAGCCTGCCAACACTAATTCCCACAACAGAGTCCCAACTATTTGGATTCCTTGAAGCTAACAAAAGTCAAAATATCAGATGCGCTCGTGTTGACTCCGTATTAGCTTTCCGCCAATATTTAAATTCCAATAGTTTGGATCCTTCCGTCAATCCCTTGGAGTTTTGGAAGGTAAAAGAAATAATTATTTACAATAACAAACATAATACAGTAGAATCCGGTTATAACGACTCCGCTTATAGCGTTAGTCCGGTTATTGCGACGGAAACTCGATGGCTTGGTTGGTCCCCATACAAAGTTATATGAAAGGACCTCCGGTTAGTACGTCTCCGCTTTTAGCGACAAACCGCTTATACCGACGAGATTTTTCATAATTCAACCGGATATTGCGACGTGCCAAAAAAAAAAAAAACAGCAAAATAATGCCACCAAATTAAAGCATCAAACGACTCTGTTAGAAATGTATGTATCTATCAGTGACTGACGTCACAAAAATGTTTACAGCGTGCGTGTGCAGACCTCATACCTATATTCCATGAGATGTCCCGTTATATTTCTAGTTTTTTCTGCTTTTTTCCAATAAAACTTAATGCGTAAATTCGCCAAATGTGAGTTAATGCACTAAATGCGCATGATGAGCTCATTCAGCTTACGTTGGCGAGTTGTGCATTACCCTCACAAAATGTCTTTAAAACGAAAATGCTTCTCCGTCGAAGAAAAATGCAAATTATTCGGCGCTTGGAAGCCGGTGAGCGCAACGTTACTGTGGCAAAAGAATTCTGCGTGAGCCACACAACAATTGCCACAATACAAAAAAATACAAGCGCTACAGTCAGGTGCTGACTGTATAAGGCTATGGATAATCTTAGTATACCGTAAAAAAAGTTTGTAATAAACAGAATAGAATCGCCGCTCGAATTTTCCACCGATTATGAAAAATAATCAGTACCTAGGGAACACCAAGGGGAGGCTACTGCAAATGTAATGGGGCTAGTTGTTCTTAAAAAGTTAAATTTTGGTGACCTACGAGTAGACTTGAGATGTTCTGCGCAACTTAAATGTTCCCCAAATTAATTAATTTCTGCAATCTGCAGTCATAGATAGATTCTATTTGTCTAACTTATTTATTTTCGGATATTTATAAAAACTCGCAATGAAAATTGAGCTTGATTTGGATTAATATTAAAAATTTTGCGGAGATCTATTTTATACAGTGTTCGACGACACGCGCAATTTGAATTAACGAACAGAAGAAGAAGAACGCATAGACAAAACAGAAGCGAAGTATCGCAACCATTAGACTGAGCGAGAGGGCAATAGGTATATGGATGCATTTCTAGCGCGTACCAAAATTTATTTCATGTGCTTCTTGTTGATTTTTTGGCACGAGCTAGAGTTGTTCAGTGGCTCAAAAGCTCAATAACATTGAAAAGGGGCGGCGGCGGTAGCCGGTTTTTTTAAGTTTTTGGTACGCAATATACATATGTAATTAGAACTTAGTTTTCTTACGTTGGTACACAACAGCAACTCCAAATCTAATTGTAATGTATGTACATACATGCGTGCAATAATGTGTGTTGAAGTGGGATGCCAATACATATATGTGGATATGCAGACATGTATGGTATGTATGGGCATCCCACTCGCACATTCACAATTTTTAAAGGGCTTGTAGCACTAAGCAATGAACATATAGAGTACTCAAACAGCGGAATCTACTCATCTGATGCAATGCGGAGACTGGGACCACCGAAGGCGAAGTGTTTCACGCGTGAGCGATGGGCTCTCTTCGTTAGAAACGCACATCGGCAGCAAGTCAGTCGCACAACGACAGCGAAACGATGAGCATGGGTGCGATTCTTTGCGCTGTGCGATCGTTTCACTGTGTGCGTATATGCATGCACAAGCTAGCAGATGAATGTATGCGTTGCTTGTGAAGTTCGACAACAGGCAAATGCTTCAGCCATGTATTTTGTTGTTGCATTTTTATGCAAGGCGCCAGTCTGCCTGCAACATTTTGTGACGGTACAGTGTCCAACAAACCGATTCATTTGAAATGAAAACTGAGCATGATAGAAAATTCAAAGTGTTTAGAAAAACAGTGCGCTGCACGCGATTTTATTTGTTCAAAAATGTTTTGCCTGCGCCGCTCATTTCTTCAACAAATCAATTTTTGTTGGCAGCACACATATGTTATTCTGACAGCATATTGAGTTATTAAACATCTTCGTTGGCGTCAGTCTGCCGACCAACGAGTTATAGTTGCAGGCGCCGAAACTCTCACCCAATATGCAACTCATAAAATAAAATATTATTGTGTCTAAATAACATTTCGTTTCAAATAAATCGCTTGTAGGCAATGCATGTAAATTTAATTATTTTCAAAATTCAATAAAAAAAAAAACTAGAAGCAACCGCCAAATATTTCTTTCACCTAAAATCATGATAAATATAGCCCTATCAAAAAAATTTAAACAAAATCGGTGACGCATGCAGCTATTTAACCTTTACCAAAAATAGATTGCTATATCTGGAAATTAGGATTAAAAATGAACACAACGATACAAGCAAGAAAGTTATCAACGCGATCGTGCACAGCAAAAATAACACTTATAAAAATAATTTGTTTAAAAATCGGGGAACTGAGCCATTTTTTGGTTTTAGAGAACTTCGCTTTTCGCTTATGACTAGTCCTGCATTACTAAACATTCTTTCACTTTCTGTTGACGTGGCGCTATTTTAATATACGAGTACATTCCTTAAAAGCTGCATCATTTCAAAACTGTTAAAAAAAACTAAGATTACAGTAGAACCCGGTTATAGCGACTTTCAAGGGACCGACGATTTTACGTCGTTATACCCGGAAGACGCACTAACAGAAAGGTGGAAAAAAGCATTTTTTTTTTGTTTATTTTATGGTTGCCATGTTCGTAATAAGTTTTAACATAAAACAAATTAATTTTTTAATCAAACAGAAAATTTAATAAATTTAATTTAATAACATAGGTTTTTCAAAAGTCGTATACATATAATGCGTATTCATAAGCATAACATAAATTTTTTGTTGTATTGTGGCAATTGTTGTGTGGCTCACGCAGAATTCTTTTGCCACAGTAACGTTGCGCTCACCGGCTTCCAAGCGCCGAATAATTTGCATTTTTTCTTCGACGGAGAAGCATTTTCGTTTTAAAGACATTTTGTGAGCGTAATGCACAACTCGCCAGCGTAAACTGAATGAGCTCATCATGCGCATTTAGTGCATTAACCCACATTTGGCGAATTTACGCATTAAGTTTTATTGGAAAAAAGCAGAAAAAACTAGAAATATAACGGGACATCTCATGGAATATAGGTATGAGGTCTGCACACGCACACTGTAAACATTTTTGTGACGTCAGTCACTGATAGATACATACATTTCTAACAGAGTCGTTTGATGCTTTAATTTGGTGGCATTATTTTGCTGTATTTTTTTTGGCACGTCCCAATATCCGGATGAATTATGAAAAATCTCGTCGGTATAAGCGGTTTGTCGCTAAAAGCGGAGACGTACTAACCGGAGGTCCTTTCATATAACTTTGTATGGGGACCAACCAAGCCATCGAGTTTCCGTCGCAATAACCGGACTAACGCTATAAGCGGAGTCGTTATAACCGGATTCTACTGTATTATGTTTGTTATTGTAAATAATTATTTCTTTTACCTTCCAAAACTCCAAGGGATTGACGGAAGGATCCAAACTATTGGAATTTAAATATTGGCGGAAAGCTAATACGGAGTCAACACGAGCGCATCTGATATTTTGACTTTTGTTAGCTTCAAGGAATCCAAATAGTTGGGACTCTGTTGTGGGAATTAGTGTTGGCAGGCTTGAGGATATTGAAGCCTCAAATTCCGCTGTAATATAGTGACAAGTCACAGTTATATAACAATCGTTGTTCCATGACGTCCAGCAATCAGTTGTAACTGTACAATGCTTTACATCCTCCAAAAAACCATATAATTTCAAACAATACAAACATTTCTTAAAGTTGTCCTAGAAGGCAATTCATACCTTGGATCAAGAAGGCTGATCAAGTGACGGAAGCTTTTATTTTCTACCACTGAGAAAGGGCGCAAGTCAGAGCTAATATAATAACATAAAGCACTATCATGCTTTTTTCCGGTTCGACGACGTTTCATACTTTTTATCTACAAATGATAAAACAGATTGATTTAGCCTTTGTGGCAAATCACTCACTGTTATTTTTGGATGCATCCTTTTCAAGTGGCTAGTTAGATTGGTGGTATTGCCACTCGTTTTATAAGATTTTCCACATTTTGTACATTTGGCCGTCTTGCCATCAACCTATTTGGTAAAATATGTCCACACATGTGACTGCCCATATTTACTTCGCTTCCTTGGAACCGAACTATCGCTTTCGGTATCACTCTTGTTCTCATCAGAGCCAACTAATTTGGAAAAAAAATTCTTAATACAGCCATGTGAATTTAGATAAATATTGTATTTACCAATGCTGTTCTTCTCCTTCAAAGCCTTCTCCATTCCAAAGCGCTGCCAACACTAATATCCGCAACAAAGTCTATAATCCTTGATTCTGGTGCTAGTGACCATCTTATAAATGATGAGTCACTATTGGAGATGGGCGCGGCCCGGGCCGGGCCCCTCTGGATGTCAGAATTTTTTTTATACTGAAATAGACACATGCTTACATATCGGTCTTTGCACATCTCTAATTCATAATTATTGCACCACAAACATCAAAAACGACGCGTTGTAAACGGTTCTTTCATACCAACATCAAAAACGACGCGTCGAAAAACGGTTCTTTCATACCAACATCAAAAACGACGCGTCGTAAAGCTTGGTTGCAAAATGAATAAACTTAAAATTGTAGAAGCTATTCGCAAAAAAGACAAGAAAATGGAAATGATTACAAATGAAGAAAGTAAAAGTGAGGTTTGGAAAAAGTTTCAATTACTTAAATATGACAATATTGTGCTTGAATTTGTATGCGGCATTGCTTGCAAAACGGTTCTTTCATACCAACAAATGTGTTTTGCGGGATTCGTCGGCGTCTGAAACCACACATCGAAAGATGAGCGATTCTGCAGTTAAAATTTTACCAAACACTGTCATTGATCATCTGGCTCGTAAACAACTGACCCTTGTTGCAAAAGATTTGCATTCTCTTAGCGTTACTGAAGGTAAGTGTAAACAAAATTTGCTTAACACTTATGTTTTGCAAATATAATATTTTATTATTATAAACCAAATTTTATTGCAGGTACCGGTTTCTAGGAATACGCACAAGCCTTAATTAATATTGGAGCATATTTTGGCAGACACCATTTTGCAGACATTGTTGCTTCAAGGGAAAAAACTTAGTGGCACGATTATGGTAGAGGAGTACAACAAATTAAAAGATCAACTTCATAAAGATGTTGCTGGACAGCATTTGGCGTTCACCAAAGATATGTGGACTGATGAATATTCCCAGAGAAGCTTTATTTCTCTAAGCGCATATTATATAAATAATGTGTTTCAATTAAAGGTAAAATTGTTGGGCGTAAAAGAGTTTAATGAAGATAAAAAGACTGGCGATAATATTATAAGCCAAGTAAAAAGCATACTCCAAGAATTTGACATAGGATATAAATTAAAATCTTCAGTTATTGTAACTGGAAACGGCGCCAATGTTGTAAACAATGTTAAACATTATAAAAGACTTTCTTGTGCTTGTCATAACTTAAATCTTGTTATGGACGATGTTTAAGAAAAAAATCCTATTTCTCAAATTAAAGTATTAATAGAGAAAAAAGCTTGTAAAATATTTTAAGCACTCTAATCTTAACAGTAAATTGTCTAAAACGCTAAAACAAGAAGTTAAGACTATGTGAAATTCAATATTTATTATGTTAAAAAGTATATATGACGTTCAAGATGAAGTAAAACGCCTCTTAATGGAAAAAAATGAAGTTCATCGTATTGCTCATTTAGATTTTTTTTGTTGGAATATCTTTTAGAATTTCTAAAACATTTTTAAGAATGTTCAGAGAAACTGACTTCCGACAAAGAGCCAACAATTCATACTTATTCGTTATGGTATTAAAAAATTGGTAAAAATATGCTCAACTGATCATTTTGAATTTCAATTAATAAACGATTTAAAAAAGCAAACTTTACAAAGTTTGCAAAAGCGATTTTCGCCCTCCACTGTACGTTTGGTGGGCCTTTTTCTAAATCCACCGTTCAAGGAGATGCTTTTTTTATCTGATGAAAAAAAAGAGAATGTTTTAGCCACAATAAAAGAAATGCTTTTTGAAATTCATTGTGTGCAACCTCCACAATCTCCTGAAAACACTTATGTCCCAAACGAAAATAAAAATTAATTTTCTCAATTTATGGATTCAAATTTCGCAAAAAAGAAAAGAACAGATAGAAGTGTAATCGATATTGAAATTGAAAAATATTTTAGAATTTTGTAAAAATGCCAATGAGCTTAAATTATTACAAAGTTTGGCGCGAACAATTTTAAACATTCCGTCCAGTTCTGCAACTAGCGAGCGTGAGAAGAACTAGGTTATCGAGCCACAATCTTGATATGTTAATTTTTATCCCCTTAATATCAATTAAACTAAAGTTTAATCTAGTGTGAAGGGTATATTTGTAGGCTTTATTTTAGATATTAAGGTTTATTATAAAATATAAGTGAGAGACGTTATATTTCTGCTCGCGCTGCTTTCTTGAGCGTTGTTGTCATTCTTAGCAAAAGAAGAAGAAAGAATAATCAAAAACTTATCAATCGACATATCGTATCCATTGCCGATTAATCGATGAATACCAGTGTTCTTTAGCACTGTTAAGTTAACATTTGTTTACAGTCGGCCTCTCCTGACAAATCTCAGCGTCCTCGCGAGAGTCCAGATTACATTCATCTTCCTGATCGTCATCTTCATCGGGGTCATCTGGCGGTAGCTCACACCAACGCTTCATTTTGTCGGACGAGTACACCGACGTATAGTGTCTTTGCGTTCGTTGAGAATGAGGCATATCTTCTACTAGATATCTGTCATTCGGCAACACCTTCTTGACTATAAAAGGTCCTTTGTAGCGAGGCTCCAACTTTCGCGAAGTTCCAGTGCTTGACGGCTCATTCTCTACCAAAACAAGATCGTCGAGACTGTAGATGGTTGGTTTAGAATGTCTGGCATCATAACGTTTCTTGGCGGTAGCTCTATGGTCGTTGATCTTTGCTGCTGCGTCAACTCTAAGCTCTTCCAAATCTGTACTTGTTAGCATCTTTTGATCGTGACCCTGTATCACATTTGTCAAGGTATTTTTAAGGATATCTCGGGGCTCGTAGCCATACAAGAGCTGAAAAGGAGAACATTTAGTGGTACTGTTTACCATAGTATTAATGCTCCACTGGATTGATCACATATTTTCATCCCAACGTTTTTCATTCTCGTTTGTAGGCAATAACATCGACAAAATGATTCGGTTTGTTCGCTCCGCATGGCCATTTGCTCTTGGTGTTCTAACTGCATTGAGTACGTGCTTCACATTGTTCGTCTTACAGAACTTTTCAAAATCCTTCGAAGTGAAGGCTGTACCACGATCAGTAATAATTCGATCTGGCATGCCCAAGTAACTGGTCACATCTTGTAGGATATCCAGGACATGTTTTGTTGCTGTACTTTTTACCGCTCGTACTATGGTGAATTTAGTGAATGCATTGACAATCACAAGAATATGTTCGTTTCGTTTGACACTTTTCGGAAAAGGTCCAAGATGGTCCATGTGTATGGTGTATGGCGCAAAGAAGTACGCGCATGCTTATCGATCCGCTGTCGTTGTGCGACTGAAGCAGCTTTGATGCTATGCACTCGAGCTACCCCGGTCGAGCGTTTATTCTAGGGTTGCCGAATTTTTTTAAAATATCGTATCGATGATATTTTCGATATTAAAAAAATATCAATTTGATATAATATATATAATTTTAAAATATCGATATATCAGATATTTCCGATACTTTTAAATTTTTCTTTAATTCCAACAAAAATATATCCGTCCCACGATAAAAAGATGTATGTACATATATTTGTAAATAACAAATAAAATTTACTTTTAATTCCATTTTAAACTTATTCTAATTAATATTTATAAGATCAAAATAGAAGCAATATGTGTGTAATTTACACAAAATAAAAATATTTTAAATTTCATTTCAAACTTAGTTAAATGCTTAATTTAATTAATATTCCAATACTTGGATTTTAATGATTTTAAAAATACACGTTGCATGATGTGAGAATCCGTCATACGACTACGTGTGTCACATACAACACATTTGATTGCCGAAGCAAGTTGCTCCGAAGGTACCGAACTTCCCGGAGAAATCAAATACTTTGCGGCGACCTTTGACAATTGTGGCATAGAAGCTTTTTGTGAGTTCCAGATCGATAAGGGATCGGTCTCACATGTAGATAGCGGCAAGCTTAGATATAATTTAAGTTCACTATTTTCAAACCCCTCGTGCGCTGACAAGCCTTTTAATATGGACTTATTATGGGCTGCGACGAAGTCACCTGAGACATCCATGTTTTCGTCATCTGAAAGCTGGAATAATTAAAAACCAAAAATTAATTAGTTTTATATTTTAAGGAAGAATTAAAATATTACAACATTCCTTTTAGTGTCAGTCATTAAAGTTAATTTATAAAAACAATTATTAATTTTTTGACATACCCGTGTTTCTTGCCCAAGTATATGGAACCAATTCTTTTAAAATATCATTTAATGCCTCTTGCACCCCGATTGGCGAAATATAAATTTTTTTAAACCTTGGATCAAGAAAGGAGGACTTAACTAACATTTTATTTCCTTCAAGTGGCTTGAATCTTTTCTCCATTAGTTTTCGAAGCGACTCTTTAGTTACGATCCCTTCATCAGAAATTACTTTGGCATTTAACATTTTTTGTTTTAAATGTGAAATTAATGGGATCACCATGCTGGCGGTAACGTAATTTTCACCGCTTATTTGTTCTGTCGCTTCTTTAAATGGGCTCAAAAGGGTACAAAAATCGTTGCATACATTTAGCTCATTAGTAGAGAGCATTTCTGGCAATCCTTTCGATTTTTCGGATCTCTTTATAAGAATGATTGCCACTTTATTGGCAAGACCTAAGAAGGATTCAAGCATATAAAGACATGAGTTCCAACGCGTGTCAACATTTTGCTGCAAGGTTTTAACGCAACCTTCCGGAATTCCCTCGTCGGCCTGGGCTTTTCGCAACTGGTCCATTAACGAAGTACTGTGTTTAAAATGCATTACAATCCTCTTTACTTTGTCTAAAATATTTGTAAATGATGAAATCTCCTTTACCGTGTCATCAACCAGTAAGTTTATCGTATGAGCAAAGCAAGGAATACGATTCCCATTTCCAAGAAAATCTCTTGATGCGGCTTTCATGTTATTTGCATTATCTGTGGTCAGTGTTGTACACTTAGACTGATCTATGTTAAATTCTTCGCACGCGATCTCCAATAACGAGCTTATATACTCACTAGTGTGAGACTAAATTAGATGAAAGAAATGTGTTTTCTCTAAAATATGGGTACAGAAATAACAACAGTGACAAATGACCAAAATTGACAGAACACAAGACAAAGACGACAAACAATAAACAAGAAAACGATAAACAAGAAAAAAATATATATATAATCTAACCTGGTCCATTCTTCCTGCCTTTAAACATATTCCTTCTAGAATTTGTTCATTGATAAAGTGCGCTATTATAGTTAGGAATGCTCGGCTGGAGTTTGTTATAGTCACAGCATCGCAGGTCCTTCACTTTACTTAGCATCTCGATCAACTTTAATTGCTTATATTTTGCTTCCAAAATTGTTGTCACCTGAAAAACAAAATTAAGAAATAAATAAAATAAGGAATAATAATAAAATAAAACAAATTGTAATATTAATACTTGCCTTGGTCCGGCCAGGCATTTTATATTGTGGCACACATTTTTTCATTAGGTGTGTTAGCCCTTCTTTCTCGACACACCGAACAGGCATGTTATCCCTCATTATCATGAACACAATGGCATCTGTTATATCTTTTGACTTTTGTCCATTTTCTAAAATAAAAGAAAAGTTAATAAAATCGCCCTAAAAATTATAGGTAACTTACCTTTTAAAGCCTCACAACTTTGAAATGCAGCGCTTATTGTTGTAGTTGGACAATCTTTAGTGTTGTTCGATTGCTAATTGTTAAGCACAAAAACAAATTAAATTAAATTTCTAAATTAAATATGGCGAATTGTCTACATATATATGTTGTAAACTTTTGCATTACATTTACTTAGAAAACGCGCCACTTTAAATGGTTACCTTTTTTGGCATTTCATATATATATTACGGTGCCTATTTTTCATGTGGGAAACTAGATTAGTGGAGTTCCCGCTTGTTTTTATTACTTTTGCGCATATTTTACACTTGGCAGTGCCGTTTTTAATATCCGAATAATTGTCTTTAATTTGCATGACGCTCGTTGGTTTGCGGTCGCTTCTTCCAATGCAAGTGTGACCAACAAAAAATTATCAAATATATCCCAAAAAAATATCGCATATTTAATATATCGCCAAAACCAATATCGCGATATAAATATATCGCTTTGAAAAAATATCATTCGATATATCGATATTTTGATATATTTCCGGCATCCCTAGTTTATTCTCAATGCTTCTGTTATGCTTCTTCTCTGGGGTGGCAGGCCCGAAAAATCAGCCTCAAACAGCTATGACGCTGTTTGAGGGGTCTATGTGTTCATTGCTTAGTGGTCGAAGGGTATTCCACTGTCGCGTGCAGCGCGACTATGGTTTTTTCCTATTTAGGCCATGGATTTTAAAAAAATTCATGGTCTATTGTGTTTGTTGGAACGGAAATGTGCGAAACAGGCAGAAGGAGGCATCTCCGAGCCCATATATTCTGAATCAGTATCAGTAGCCGAGTCGATTGAGCCATGTCTGTCTGTCCGTCTGTCTGTCTGTATGAACACCTGGATCTCAGAAACTATAAGAGCTAAAGTCATCAAATTTTGCGACAACATACATATATATTGCAGTATCTCAAAGTTTTTGTAAAATTTGGATACGCCCCTTTCCGCCTCTGTAAATCAGTAATAACTATTTAACAACTACAATATTAGCTCAACAACCAAAGTTGTATATCTTACATGACAAATACCTTGCCACGGGCGTTATGTGAAAATTTCATTTAAATCGGACTATTAATAAGTGAGATATGATACTAATTAAACTCACTTTGAAGATATATACTTAAGCATACCTAATTTACACAAGCATACCGAGGTTCGAATCTAGCGTCAGACACACAGCATTTCAAACTTTTTATTTGCATTGTTTGGTAACAGACCAGCTTGCAGCTTTGCCGATAGGCCAAGGAGTGAGGCAATGGCCGAGTGGTTAGAGTGGCGGACGGCAAATTAAAAAGACTGTGAGAGAGTGCGTGTGTTCAACTCCCGGTTTTGAGGCGGGTGGAAATTTTAATTTATTAATTATTTTTTATTTTATTTTGTTTATTTATTTTATTCTAATAAACTAAAAGAAAAGTTACAGTCAAGCGGGCTGTAATATAGCCGCTACAAACAAATTAAATTATTTAATTAAATTTCAATAAAAAATAGTTTTTCCTTATTTTGATTTCATACTATATTATGCAATAAAATTATAATAGTTACAAATAATATTAATTATTTATAAATAAAGTTTACTATTTTTGGTAAAGGTTAATTAGCTGCATGCGTCACCGATTTTGTTTAAATTTTTTTTACTGATAGGGCTATATTTATCATGATTTTAGGTGAAAGAATTATTTGGCGCTCGCTTCTAGTTTTTTTTTAATTGAATTTTGAAAATAATTAAATTTACATGTATTTTGTTGTTGCATTTTTATGCAAGGCGCCAGTCTGCCTGCAACATTTTGTGACGGTACAGTGTCCAACAAACCGATTCATTTGAAATGAAAACTGAGCATGCAAGAAAATTCAAAGTGTTTAGAAAAATAGCGCGCTGAAGGCAAAATTTTGAAAAATAAAATCGCGCGCGCGATTTTATTTTTTCAAAATTTTTGCCTGCGGCGCTCTATTCTTCAACAACAATATTTTTTTTCACACCACATATATGTTATTTTGCCAGCATATTGAGTTACGTTGGCGTCAGTCTGCCGACCAACGAATTATAGTTGCAGGCTCCGAAACTCTCACCCAATATGCAACTCATAAAATAAAACATTATTGTGTCTAAATAACATTTCGTTTCAAATAAATCGCTTGTAGGCCACTGTGCGCATCATTGTGACGTTTTACTCAGAATTGGCCAACAACAAAATACATGTAAATTTAATTATTTTCAAAATTCAATTAAAAAAAAACTAGAAGCGACCGCCAAATAATTCTTTCACCTAAAATCATGATAAATATAGCCCTATCAGTAAAAAAAATTTAAACAAAATCGGTGACGCATGCAGCTAATTAACCTTTACCCTATTTTTATTATATTTAGCACGCATCAAAATAAGGCGAGCCAAAAGTATTTGGCCTGTTATGACTTTGCAAGTTCAATATTATTCTTATTGGATATTGTTATTTTGTTTTGCTCTCAATATTTTGCAATTAGAATGCTAGAACATAACAGCGATCATAAGACTGTGGCGACGCAGCCTCATCGATATGAGCCCGATCTGGCAGCCCGGCACCATCATAAGCAGACGATAGTTCCACCGTTTCACTACAAGCCCTTCAAAAGTTGTAAATGTGCGAGTGGGACGCCTATACATTCATGTCTGCATATCCACATTTATGTATTGGCATCCCACTTCAACACACATTATTGCACGCATGTATGTATGTACATACAACACAATTAGATTTGGAGTTGCTGTTGTGTACCAACGAAAGAAAACTAAGTTCTAATTACATATATTGCGTACGAAAAACTTAAAAAAACCGGCTACCGCCGCCGCCCCTTTTCAATGTTATTGAGCTTTTAAAATATTTTAATGAAAAATAATGAAAAACAAAATTTCAAATGTCGATCTAGTTTACTAGAGTAAGGTGGTAAGTCTACACCTGACACCCAGTTAAAACTACGTAAAGCGAAGAGTAGAAATTGCTTTTGAACAGACTCAAATCTATCTTGGTGAATCTGGTATTGCGGTGACTTCAGGCAAGAACCATATTCAAGAATTGGACGAACAAGAGAAGTGTAAATTAACTTCGTTGTATAAGGATTTAACAACTCTTTGGCCCATTTTTTGATGAAAAGTGCTTGAAATGCCTTATTGACAATTTGTGTAATGTGACGATCAAACTTCAGTTTATGATCAATAAATACCTAAACCATTTACCTTGGTTAAGTCAAAAGAATAGTTGAAGACTATTTTAGTACTGGAAGCTACATATGTACATTACACGGTTTGCTTAAACCTAACTTAACATACCATCGCACAGTGGTTCCCCCCACAGGCCAAAAATAAAAAAATCAAATTCCAAATTTTGACTTTAAATGTATCATTACTTTCTCATAATTGGTCTAGCTATTCAAATTTATTCATGTTTTTGTTTTGCTCTAACTGTCCGCTTGAAGAATAGCATCGAAAGAGACAGCATGATATCAAACGATTATTGCAGCGTGAGCAACTTGCAAGTGAAGCTGTCCGTAAAGTCAATAAAAAACCTTATAAATCGACATTACTCTGCAACGAAAGGCATTCGTATAATAAATAATGGTATTTAGTATATTTTTAAAACAAAAATTATATGTACGACGTTCTGTGTTTTGCGTAAATTAGTGTTGTGTTTAGTACATAGTTGCAGATGTTCTTTGTTTATGTTTGCTATCTTTCGTTTGAGTTTTCGTTATGTCCATTTCCACTTAACTTAATAATTCTTTTTGTGCATTGTTTATTAACATTTTAAAATTAAGAAAACGTTTAATTCAAGTGCCGACAGGTGCCCAGGCTTTTGCAATATACACGTGCTGCCTGTTGTTGCTTTTTATTTTGTGTTGTTGTAGTGTTGCTTTCGTTCTTGTGATGTCGTATTATTTTATGATTTGTGTTTATTTTCGGTTTGCTCATGCTCATAGTTTATTATTATTTTCGTACATATGTATGTATGTAGGTAAAACTTATCAATGCCAATTTTCCCGTATGCATGCATTTGGTATTTGGTGTGGAAAAGCAGAATCTTCTAAAGAAAAGTAGCTAATGTTTTGAATGCTATTATAACACTCACTAAAGATATGGGATACGAGGTAGACCAGGATGGGCTTGAAAAATGCGTTAATTACATTTGCATAAAGTTCGTGCAGTTTTGGCAAAAGTGTAAGCGGACTTCTATTGGGCTCTGATCCATTTATCACTGGTCAAAGAAAACTTCCATGCAAACCCAAGTCAAAGCTTTTAAAATCAGCCATTCATTTACTTGTTTAAATTATATATCTGTTTAAATTATATATTGTTTCACCTTGTACATATGCATATATAAATGTATTATATATTTTTTTGAATTTTGAATAATTAAAATATATGTATATCAATGTATGTATATAACCTAAAAAATTATTTTGTGGTTGTTGTTATTAAACGAATGAAAAATTTGCATCCAATATTGTTTGCAACAAAATGATTTTTCAAACAAAATCACGATTTTCGACTGATTGTTCCTATAGCAGCTATATGATATAGCATACAATTTTCGCTAAGCTCGCCCTGGATAAATATACTAATTTCTTATGAAGAATTCCAAGTTTTCGTTGCAAAATAATTGAAAACAAAAAAGTTTTCCATACTAACACCTTATTTCAAACTGATCGTTCATATGACAGCTATATGATATAGTGGTCCGATCCGGCTGATTTTTTAATATAATTTTGCTACAAAAATAAATTTTGTGCTAAGTTTCAAGTGTCTACCTCAACTAGAAGTATTTTTGGCCGCTTTCCCCATACAGTGGGAACCACTGAGCGATGCGTGGAATCGCATATGCGGTGATCAGTGATGTGCCGCGTAGACTACACGGTGTAGACTACGTGTCGACAATCGAATGCCGACAATGTTTGAAGACGACACGTCGACAATGTCGACAATGGCTTAGTAAAGAAAATATTATACATTTTATTAAATAAAGAAAAATTTATTCATTTTTATTTTATTCGTTATCGTCATCTTCTGAAACATCTTTAACTCTTAATGAATAATATATATGTACAATTTTTTTTTGTCTTTCAAATAAAAGCTTATTTCTTGCACATGAATTTTGCAGACATTCATTGAGTTACAATTATAGAAAAATTAAAAAGTAAAACCTTCATACACACGCACTAAATATTCACCTTGCAGCTCGTACAAAAGGCAGCACGTTTATTGTTCACCTTGACTGACAAATAACCTAGTTCATCAAAAGCTTTGTTTTTCTTTCTTCCACTCATTTTTAACAGTTCTATTTAAGATGACAAAGGCGCGATCGTATTTTTTTTGTTTGGCTTCGAGAATTTTCGCCTCTTTTATCGAACTGATCTCTTTCAAAAGCTGCCTGCTCGGAGACCAACTCTTCATATTGTCTACATAGTCGACGCATTAATGACATTGTCGACGCATTCTTGACGTAACGCTGAGAGACCAACCTCAGCAAACTTCTTGTTTGCGACAGCCTTCTTCATTTCGCTCACCGATGGTGTGCGGATGACAGCTCCACCGCGCTTCAGCTCACGCACCTCGTGTACACGGACACCGAGTGTGGGGGCGACCTCCTTACGGACGCTCTCAGCAATCTGTTTTCCAGATATGCTGGGGTCGTCGCACATCACTACCGCCGACCAAGTCTCAACAGGCTTCCTAGCCCGGGGGGCGGCGATAGGAGCATAAGCGGGGGCGGCTCCATGGACAGCATTCGTTGGCGGCGGCATCAATCCAGATCCTCTTCCTTCTCCTGATCCTCGTCCGGATCCTCCAGCTCCAGCGCCTGCTTTCGGTCCTCCGAAAGTTCCACCGCACTCAAGCAACGCGTTACGCACAGCAAGAGACATGATGAGCTTATCGAACCTCTGCAACGCAGCGAAAACAGCGTTTGCCGCCTCGGAATCCATCCCTCCACGCACCACAGCGGCTTTGACTCCGAGCTGGATGCTCGAAATCTCGGCCAGAATTGTAGGCGTGCCGCCAGCGTCAATGTCCCATGATGGGCATCTCCTCGCGGCGGGGCGGCGGCAGGGGCGGGAACAGCAGGCCTGGCTTCCAAGGCCTCTGCAGGGACGGCGGGGGTAGTGGGGGCAGCGGGTACGGGGGCATCATGGGGGGAGTCGGTGGCCGCCAGGGCAAGCCTCTTGGCACCAACTTCCTCCAACGCGTCTGCCGCTACAGCAGCAGCGGCAGCGGGGCGCCCTCTCCCCTTGCGCTTCTTCCCACTCGCAGCAGAAGCGACGCTGGCTGCGCTGCTGGCTACGCTGCTGGCCACGCTCACCATGCTGGCACTGCTGCCAGCACGGCTGCGCAGGCCGATGCCGTCCTCCTCCATCTCCTTCTCCTCCCTCGGTGTGATGGGTAGCGGGGGGGGGGGGGGTCGGTGTTGTGCAAAAATGCGGAAAATGCCCTCAAGGCAGGCGACGGTTGAAGTCTCCGATAATTGGTTGAAGTCTCCGAACTGGTTGAAGTCTCCGATAGTTGGTTAAGGTCTCCGATAATTGGTTGAAGTCTCCGAACTGGTTGAAGTCTCCGATAATTGGTTGAAGTCTCTGATAATTGGTTGAAGTCTCCGGAATAAGATAACAGTCTCTGTTGTCAAGTTTTGACATCCGTCAAATTTTGACAACCCGTCAAAACAAAACAATTCGTCACCGAAAATTGTACCCCAAAAAAAGAATCGCAGCAAATATCAAGCCAAACAAATAGTACTCACTGCGCAGACACTGGCTAAGGGTAAGTAACCACCGTAATATATTTGCAAGGTTAGTAAGCAAGACGCGACAAATCAATAGCAATTTACAAAAATTGAAAAGCGAGCACTCGAAAAAACACGACTGCTCTCGACGACTGTCAGTACATCTGTGTAAAGTGTACATGTTAATGTTATGTACATCTGTGTAAAGTGTTTCTTGACTAACTGTATATATGTACATATATGTGCATTGAGCATCTACCAGTTCGTCGAAATATCTAAATTTTTGTTGATAAACATCAGTTTATCCACAATCTCAGCTTTCAGTCTTGTTCGGCGATCGGAAATGATTTGGCCTGCTTTCCTAAAAGCCCTTTCCGACTCGCTCGAAATTGCAGAAACGCATAAATATTTACATGCAAGTTCCTTAAAAGGTGCCATACTGTTTGAACTCTCCTAAAATTAAAAATATTAATTTTTATAACTCATAAAACGAAATTCAAAAATTTACCTTCCAAAAAATTAACGGATCGCATTTTTCGGGCTCATTCGCCATCTCCAAATGCTGCCGGAGCAAAATTATAGCGTCCGAACGCGTGGTGCATGGCGCCGATTATAATTTATTGTGGAGTTCCGTAAAGTAATCTAAACATTCGGGCTGATTGGGCTTTTGCGACGCTGCTGAGCAGAGAGTTTTTTTTAAAAATAGCCTGGATCTCGTCTTCCAATCCGCGAACGGCTTGGTGGGCATTGCTGAAAAGCTGGAACGCCTGCTATTCAAACCTAGGGTCGAATAATGTGGCTATCCTCGGAACTGTCCTCGTTTCATAATGTCCGAAACGCTTCAAAAGCCCGAAGTAACTGGCACATTAATCTCTTAAAAACGCACTGCCCCACCGGGTTGGTACCTCTTGGATGAGTGAGAGAGGGTCAGCGACGTTTTGGGCATCTTTAAATTTCGCCAAAGACGTGGAGCTTCGCTTCATAATCGCAACAATTGCTTTACATTTATTTAATAAAGCTTAAAGGTTTTCCATTTTGAGTACATCCTGCACAAACTAATTTATCGTGTATGGAAAACATGGGAAATGTTTCCAAATGCTCACAGGCCTTTTTTGTTGTTGCGTCTTTGTCGGTCACAATAGTTACCACTTTTTGTTGTAGGCCCCACTCCATCTAAATTTGACGAACTGTGTCAGCTGAGTGATTGGTGGGAGTCAACAGTGGTGCCGTTGACAATGTGGCTGAAACAAGCTGAAAATCTGCGTTAACAAAATGGCAAGTCACTGTTATATAAGCTTTATTTGCACGGAAAGTCCATCCATCCATTTTTTCAAACATTTTTTGCCTGCAGCGCGCTGTTTTTCTAAACACTTTGAATTTTCTTGCTTGCTCAGTTTTCATTTCAGATGAATCGGTTTGTGGGACACTGTGCCGTCACAAAATGTTGCAGGCAGACTGGCGCCTTGCACAAAAATCTTCTTCTTGAATGGCCATTACAACCCGTCATCGGGTTACGGCCGACCTCAACGTCTCGCGCCAGCAGCCTCTGCTCCTTGCGCGCCTCCTCCAATTGGTTACAGCAAACGTAGCCACGTCCTCCTCCACTTGGTCCATCCATCGGAGCGTGGTCGTCCCCTTCGCCGTCCAACGTCGACTCTTACCTCGAACACATTTTTTACTGGAGCTTCTTCGTCCATACGCACAACATGCCCGAGCCAGCGCATACGTTGTATTGTAATGCGCCGGACTACGTCAATGTCGCCGTAGAGCTCATACTGTTCATTCGAATGTGAAAGTCGTTCCCGGTGCGAACAGGACCAAAGATCTTACGGAGAATTTTTCTCTCGAACACTCCAAGCGCTGCTGCATCCGTTTGTGACAGTACCCATGCCTCTGCCCCATATAAGAGCACGGGTAGGATGAGCGTCTTGTAAAGTGTCAGTTTTGTCGGTCGAGAGAGAGCTCTGCTACACATCTGCTTACTGAGCCCATAGTAACACCTGTTGGCAGATGTGATTCTCCGCTTGATCTCCATGCTAATGTTGTTGCTTGAGTTGACGGCGGTGCCAAGGTATATAAAATCCTTGACAACTTCAAAAGTATAGCTGCCAGCATCTACTTGGGATCCTAGGCGCTGGGATTCCTTGCCACTGGACAGCATATACTTGGTTTTACCCTCATTTACCTCCAAACCCACTCTTGCTGACTCCTTTTCGATCGCGGAAAATGCTGCTGTAACATCTCGCTTGCAACGTCCAATGATGTCGATATCATCGGCGTATGCAAGCAGTTGGACACTTTTATAAAAAAATAGTGCCATTTCGATGTACCTCAGCATTTCGCAGCACCCTTCCATCATCAGGTTGAAGAGGTTGCACGATAGAGGATCGCCTTGTCTGAAACCTCGCACGGTATTGAAAGGTTCGGAGAGGTTCTTTCCTACCTTGACGGAGCTTGTAGTGCTGCTCAACGTCATTCTGCACAGCCGAATCAGCTTCGCAGGAATACCGAACTCAGACATGGTGGCAAGTAGGCGATCTCTTATCGG
>JAEIFQ010000040.1:0-37228 GCA_018904025.1 Zaprionus vittiger | reverse complement strand
GCTTTGTTTATGTTTTATATCAAAAATCATGCAGTTGAATATTACTTGTTAGTATATATGTATGTATATAACAACGAAAAAAAATATATGTATGTATGTATGTTTGTGTTATTCTATGTACATATGTGTAACTTTGACCAGTTGTCTGCTGTTCGCAGAATATTTTGGCGGCTTGTTAGGCGATTTATGTATTACAAGCAGTTAATAATGTACATACATACACTTACTTATATACAAGAACACTTTGCATGCAAAGTGCCAAGAATTGAGCTGTTCAAAAATTTGTTTTTAATATTATGTCGAACAGAGCGACAGCACACAATAAACTTTCAGCTCAATTTTTGACACGAAATACCTGGAGACTGTCTAGGGAATCAATAGACATGGAACGAGAATTTTCCATTTGGTCCAGCGACGACAAACAAATCCGGCTTGGCAGCGTACAACAAAGTGACAAACTTTGTGTTTATTTATTTATTTATCACCCACACACGAACGCGCAAGCAACGGCCAACAAGCAAACAATAATTTTTACAAAATTTAAATTGTTTATAAAAACACCGAAGTCCCTGCTCGGGCGCCAATGAAAAATTCGCTAAGCGTTTTTAGCGAACGAGATAACAAATTAAAATAAAATTGAGACGCGGTGATTTCGTTAACAATTAATTTATTGTTGCTGATGGCACGCTAAATTGCTTGATCAACGAAGAGGAAATTCATACTGTCTGGAGCGGTGACCACAGCTTGGCCACGCACTCTCGAATTTGCCGTCGGCAATTGCCGATCGCTCAAGCTCAAATAAAGAGAGCCTGCTTAAACTAAATGCCTTCTTGGCGCTCTTAATAACACAACTTCATTGTCTTCTACTTCAATTATGTACTTAATGCTAACAAATTACTTTAAACTACAATTAACTTAATTTACAAATGTGCTGCTCTAACATATACCAAGTCATCAATAATGACGAGGTACGTAAAGTAGTGACCTTGCAAGTAAAAAATATGATATGTTTCTTTAAACATGGAAAAAAGATTACTGCAAGATATGATGTCAATGATTTATATACTAATGGAGTCCTTGATTTAGATAAATTTTTCCAAAGGCTTGAAATGCAGGCCGGTATATATAAAATCAATCATCTCAAAATGGCACCGTGGGGAAATATCTTTGAATACGTTTGAATAGATAATTTTAAACAAAAGGGCAATAAAGTATTAACAAAACTAAGAGTGGCGCTACTCAACCCGGTGACCTTAATAAACAGTGAAAAAGAAAAAGAAGCAATTTTGTCTACACTACATGATGATCCATTACAAGGAGGTCATACAGGCATTGCAAAAACCTTGGCCAAGGTCAAAAGACATTATTTTTGGAAAGGAATGTCTAAACAAATAACAGACTACGCAAACAAAGACCCCAATGACCTTAACTGAAACCCCTGAACATGCTTTCGACAGAGTGATAGTGGACACTATTTGTCCTCTACCAGAGTCGGAAAATGGCAACGAATATGCAGTCACTCTCATTTGTGACTTAACTAAATATTTAGTTGCAATTCCCATATCGAATAATAGCGCAACAACAGTCGCTAAAGCAATTTTCGAGTCTTTTATTCTTACTTACGGTCCAATTAAGACGTTCATTACGGACATGGGTACAGAGTATAAGAACTCAATAATCGCAGATCTTTGCAAATATTTAAAAATTAAAAATATAACGTCTACCGTTCACCACCATCAAACAGTAGGAGTAGTCGAAAGAAGTCATAGAACTTTAAATGAATACATACGATCCTACATATCAGTTGATAAGAATGATTGGGACGTATGGCTTCATTATTTCGTCTATTGTTTTAATACAACCCCTTCTATGGTACATAATTATTGTCCATATGAACTTGTTTTTGGTAGAACAAATAATTTACCCAGAAATATCACTAATATAACTAGCATAGAACCACTTTATAATATCGAAGATTACTCGAAAGAAATCAAATTTAGGTTAGAAATAGCATACAAAACAGCTAGGTTAATGTTAGAAAAATCTAAGTATTTAAGGAAACAACAATACGATAAAGATACTTCAGACTTCGAATTAAAGATAGGAGATAGAGTTATACTAAGAAACGAAACTGGTCATAAACTAGATCCAGTATATTTAGGCCCTTACATCGTAGAAAATATTGAAGACAAAGACAATATAATAATTATAGATAATAAACAGAAAAAACAAAAAGTTCATAAAAATAGGCTAAAGATATATAATAAATGAAACGTTTAAAAAAAAAAAAAAAAAAAAGGTCTGATCAACCAAAAAAAAAAAAAAATAAAGCAAATATAAATAAAAGCTAAAGGTTCCAGGCCATACTTGCTGGTCTTTATAAAAAAAAGGTAGTTTAGTAAATATATATATAATTTTTTTTCTATTCAACAAAAAAATGTTTGTCTCAATATTGCAAGTACTACTTAATAATTAATAATCAATAATCAAAAAAAAAAAAAAAAATACAAAAAAAAAACACAACTTAACGTAATTCATTAAATATATAAAATTTTTCTTTACCTCTCCGTCTGACCAATGTAAACGCTATAAAAATAGTAATAATATACATATACAAAAAAAAGTAACCAAAAATGACTACATGACTATTACGTCATTTCTTTAAAAAGGGAGGTGTAGCATACAACCTTCAATGTTATGACACCTTGTCATACATAATACATATAATAACATAATAGTTATAATAAATACTAAATTAACATAACATAGCCTAATGAGTTTAACATAGATTAAGCATGTGCAGGTTAGCTGTGCCTAACTGCAGCACTGCAAGATCACTCTGAATGTGACAAGCGAATAATAAAGACGTGTTTCGGCAAAGCGCCAAATATTCAAATCTTAAAGTGAACAAATTAAATTAAAACTTTCATCAGCTACCACAGTTCATACAGACAGACAGACAGACATACATACATGGCTCAATCGACTCGGCTACTGATACTGATTCAGAATATATATAGTTTATGGGGTCGGAGATGCCTCCTTCTGCCTGTTTCGCACATTTCCGTTCCGACAAACACAATAGACCATGAATTTTTTTAAAATCCATGGCCTAACCAGTAAGAAAAGCAACAGTCGCGCGGCACGCGACAGTGGGATACCCTTCGACCTACGTTCCTACATATACATATGCACATGATTTGAAATTATTGTGAAAGTGAAAGCATAGAAAGAGGTAAACCTTTTCACACATCATCATCATCAAAACTAAATTAGAATATATGTAGTAGTATGAAGAAATCAACGATTACGACAACAACGAAAATGTTGCCATCAACGAAGCGAGAAATAGTGAATGATCTACATCGAGCATCAATTAAGAATTTTAATCGACGTAGAGTAATCGTGAAGGGTATCAACGACTTATGGCAAGCTTATTTAGTTGAAATGGGGGCATACACCTCATCGAATAATGGGTTCCGCTATCTTCTAACTGTTATAGATTGTTTTTCAAAATATGCTTGGGGTGAAGCATTAAAAACAAAAACAGCTAAAGAAGTAGCCCAGACAATGGAAAAAATATTCAAGTCTGGTCATGGTGCACCAAAAAATTTACAAACTGATAACGGAACTGAATTCTATAATACACATTTCAATGCATTAATGCGTCGTTATGAAATCAATCACTACTCTACATTCAGTTTCCTAAAGGCATCAATTGTTGAACGGTTTAATAGAACATTGAAAGAACTTATGTGGCGTGAGTTCAGTTTTAATGGAGCATATAAATGGGTTCAAATATACAAACAACTAATTGATGTATATAATAATCGAAAGCATAGAACCATACAAGAGAAACCAATTAATGTAACAAAGGAGAATGAAAAAAAAATTCTAAAGACAGCATATAACCACATAAAAATATTTATAGACAAAAACTTGCGTCAAGGCGATCTTGTGCGTATAAGTAAATACAAACATGTATTTGAAAAGGGCTATAACCCAAATTGGACAACAGAAATTTTTAGAATTCGGAAAATTCAAAGAACGTATCCAACTACATATTTACTCGATGACCTTAATGGAAACCCCATTGAAGGAGGATTTTATAAGCAAGAGATAAAGAAAACCCGTTTCCCGCATACATATCTAGTGGAAAAAATTTTGAAACGAAAAGGGGATAGAGTCTTTGTGCGTTGGCTAGGTTTCCCCACCTCTCAAGATAGTTGGGTGCACAAAAATGAAATTCTATAAATATATACGTGTACTTTGTCATATAATATAATATATACCCCACCGCTGTAAACCAAGAATTGTTTTATATGTGCAGCACCCCTGTTAGAAGTAAGAGTTAGAGATCATTGCCATTTTACAAGTAAATTCAGGGGTGCTGCACACAATTCCTGTAACTTAAAATATAAAGTACCCAATTTTATACCAGTATTTTTTCATAATTTCACTAGGTATGATTGTCACTTGTTTATTAACGTATTGGCAAATATAGCTGGACAACTTAGCGTAGTACCCCTCAATAAGGAACAATATATTTCAGTATCAAAATTTCTTTCAAAGTCCGATGGAAAGAATTTAGAGATTCGTTTTCTAGATTCTTTCCGTTTCATGTCATCTTCGTTAGATAAATTAGCGTCTATCCTAGATGATTCACAAATGTCCACTACTAGGCAAAATTTTGAGTCCGAATCAATGTTTCAGTTGATGCGTAAAAAGCGTGTCTTTCCCTATGAACATTTAAGTTTAGTTGATAGACTTGAAGAAACTTCTCTACCAACAAGAGAAGCTTTTTACAGTAATTTAACTGAATCCGAATGTTCAGAAGAAAGCTATGCACATGCACTAGATGTCTGGAACAAGTTTTCATATACAACTCTAAAAGATTACTTAGAGTTGTACTTGAAAACTGATGTTCTGCTATTGGCAGACATCTTTGAAAACTTTAGACAATTGTGTATTAGCATATACTCTCTAGACCCTGCTCAGTTTTTCACAACTCCAGGGTTATATTGGGACGCCATGTTAAAAAGTACCAAGATTGAATTGGATCTTCTTAAAGATATTGATATGTATAGATTCATTCAATCAGGTATACGTGGCGGTTTAGTGCAATGTACCAAGAAATATATGAAAGCAAATAATAAATATCTGCCGGAATATGATGAAACAAAAGATTCTTCATATCTGGTATATTTAGATGCTAATAATTTATATGGTTGGGCAATGTCACAACCGTTACCATATGGCGGGTTCGAGTGGTTACCTCTAGATACTCTAGAAGACTTTGATGTTTTTAGCATAGACGATGAGTCTGAATATGGATATATTCTTGAGGTAGATCTAGAATACCCCTTTTCGATTCATAATAATCATAATGATCTTCCGTTTTGTCCGAAAAACAAAAAACCCACTTCCAATTATCATGTTAAAAAGTTAATAGCTGACTTAGAACATAAGTCAAACTATGTAATCCATTAGGCCGTCATCCGTCAGTGGCAGTAAGGGGAAATAAATGTAACTATAGCTTTGCCTGTGGTACGTGCCGTCCTTACTCCTACTGACGGAAGTGCGGCTATACCCTCCACGTGAGGGCGGCTGGAAGCAGGCCCCTAGTACGGTCATGTCTCTGCTAGGGGTGCTGACTAATTGTAGTGGGTGACCTTTCCTTCCCGCTTACTCGTGGGACCAAATCTATGGAACTAACAAAAAAAACAGAAAAGTATGAAGCCCTCACGGCCGACCCCAACACCAGCACTGCAGCTATTGGGCTGCTGGCTTCCACCCCCAATACTACGGGTTTCGGCTCTAGTATTTCGGGGACTCGGATAGGCCACGAACTCCCTTGTACACTGAGTTCGCTAGTGCTGCTTTTTCGTTCAACAACTGCTTAGGCACGCAGCAAAATGTCGATGAGGTGATGTCCTCTGACGCTGAAGCTGAGGGTGACCTGATCAGCTTTGCTGATGTCGCTTCCGTGGCCTCTCAGAGGTCAGACCTCACGGTAGCAGGCTCCCAAATCCAGACGCTGCGACTGGATTCGGGGAACGCCTTCGTTAAAATGAAGACCCGCGAGAAGAAGCTATTCAAAGCTGCACTCGCAAAGGGTTCGAGCAGAGCAGAGGCTCTTGCGATCGCCACTGCGCCCCCCGCGGAAACCAAGGCTAAGCGGGCGCGTGCTGACGAAACCTTCCCCGAACCCCAAGGGTCCTCAAAGAAGCCCAAAAAGACTCATGTGGAGTCCACAAAGCCACTCTTCAGCCAAGTGGCAAGCAGAGTGAAACTGGGCTTCACTTCGGCTGACCCCACTAAACCCCTTTCAACGAAGCAGTTGGCTACGGTGCAAGACAGCATCCTGAAGGCAATTCTGCTGCCCTGCACATCGGTTGCCGGTCCAGGTTTCGAGGCCTGCATTCCTCGAAATGAATGGCTGCTCCTTGTGTGCGAGGATATCATCACCGCTGAGTGGGTCAGGGAGCTGTTGGACATATCAGGTCCATCAGCTGCCTTGATGTAAAACTGTTGGAGGAATCTGAGTTCCCAAGAGCTCACCTCATTAGAGGTTACTTCCCCAACAGCGCTAAACTCCCACCCGCCTCAATTTTGGAACAGTTGAGTCACCAAAATTATGAACGCTTCTCAACGAAGCTGTGGCGGGTGGTTCAACACAGCCTTAACGGCAAAACGACGCACCTCGCGATGATGGTCGACGAGCAGTCGTATAAGGCCCTGACGGAACTTAAGGGTAATGTTAAATACCGTTTCAACCGGATAAAACTTATCCTTAAAAATTCCGCCGTCAGGGTCTCTCCCACTCCTGCCCTGTGCCCTTCCCCATCTCCAACCATACCCCCTTTTATCAGCGCTCCTCTGGCGGCGGCAACGGTGGCCTCCACCGGCGTGACAGGCGTGGCTGACGCTCCGGTGGCGTCTACTAGTGCCGCAGCCGCAGTCGCGCTGAAAACCGAAATCCCCAAACCCCCGGTCATTGTGGTGACTGCCCCCAAGCCCACAACGGGCCGTACGAGGACGGTGATTGGCAACGGGCGCACCCCTGTCCCGTCAAGGCCCACCACCAGCTCAGTGCGGAAACCACCCGCAAGGGTACCTCCGGCGACCGGGGTCGCTAGGCGACCTCCCCCGAGCTCCAGGCGAACCTGCACCACGCCAGAGGAGCGTCCGCCACCCTGTGCAGGGTCGTCTGCGAAGATGCAATCAACCTGGCTCTCGTCCAAGAGCCATGGGTGATCGGTGGCCATATCCGTGGACTATCATGCGGATCATGTAAGTTATTATATGACCGTATGGGTGGTGCCCCTCGCACTGCTATTGTTGTTAATAACAATGTGAGACACTTCCCTTTACCTAACTTCATCCACAGAGACCTGGTGGCAACGGCTATTGAGGTAGCCACGGCTGAGGGTGTCCCCGTGGTAGGCCCCCTTATAAGTCCTACATAGCGCTGTTCGTGTGTTTTGCGTCCAAGGCAGTTCATTTAGAAGTTGTTTCCGATCTATCCACTGACTCCTTTTTGTTGTGTTTTCAAAGGTTTGCGACACTGCGAAAACGCGACGAACTTCGTCGGAGCGAGTCGCCACTTCAACGATCTGCGACGGAAAATCGAGGAGCAACAGGCTTGAAGAAAATGTATCTCGAATTTATGGAAGAGTACCTCGCCTTAGGTCATATGTCACCATCTGACATAGATGTTACATCTACTCCGCACTACGTTATTCCCCATCAGTGCGTTCTGAGACCTGAGAGTACATCAACAAAACTCCGTGTGGTGTTTGACGCATCCTGTAAGACGTCCACACACGTGTCTCTTAACGACATTCTGATGGTGGGGCCTTCAATTCAAGAATACTTGTATTCAACTCTTCTTCGCTTTAGGTTACATCGTTTCGCTTTGACAGCTGATGTCAAGAAGATGTACCGCCAAGTAATGGTGAATGAAGCTGATATTCCATTCCAATTGATAGTGTGGAGACGAGATCCATCTGAATCCTTGAGATTATATAAGGTCAACACCGTTACTTATGGTACTGGTCCAGCCCCTTTTCTGGCCATTAGGTGATTAAAGAGAATGAGTGAAGCCGTAAGAGGATCACTCCCTAGAGCTTCAGAAGTTATTCGGTCCGTTTTTTATGTCGATGACATGTTAACTGGTGCTGCATGCATAGATGAACTTAAGACAATTAAGTCTGAAGTTACTCAGGTTCTTCAAACAGCAGGTTTTGAATTGAGAAAGTGGTTTTCAAACTCACCTGAGGTCACTGCATCTGAGAGCACAGTTAAACCGATAACAATCTCGGATTCAGATTCAACTAAGGCTCTAGGTATATCATGGACTCTGTCATGGTTCTCCGAGCGACAAAAAGGAACATATTGTCGGTGACATCGAAGCTGTTTGACCCCCTCGGCTTATTAAGTCCAATTGTCATTCAAGGCAAGATCCTATTGCAGGAGCTATGGCTTAATAAGTTGGACTGGAATGAGTCTATTCCACAGCAGTTGGAAACAGAATGGAACAAATTGAAGGAAACATTGTCGAGAGTGGAAGAAATCTCCATACCTCGATATGTGTTCACTAATCCGATGTCACCAATACAATTACATGGTTTCGCCGACGCATCTATAAGAGCTTACGGTGCTTGCGTCTATACTGGTAGCAAAACTGCACAATGTTTCGTTGTTGACTTCAAAGTCAAAAGTAGCGCCGCTCAAGACGAAAACACTTCCTAGACTTGAGTTATGTGCCGCTCACCTTCTAGCAGATCTTTGCCACAGAATCAAGCCATTATTGAACATAAATATCGAACGATTCGTCTACTGGTCGGATTCAGAAGTTACTCTTCACTGGATCGGATCTCATCCTTCGTCGTTGGCGACGTTCGTTTCGAACAGAGTGGCTGAGATTCAGGAGTGGTCCAAAGATGCTACATGGCGACATGTACCGACAAAACAAAACCCAGCAGATGTAGTATCAAGAGGTTGTGACATTGACGACTTGAAGGAGTCAATCTGGTTTGGTGGACCTTCGTTTTTGAAGAACGAAGATGAAGATTGGCCCGTTAATCCGCACCTAGAGCTGTCAAGGGAGATGATGGAGCTGGAGACAAGAAAAACAGCGGTTGGACTGGCCGCTGCTGTAGTTAAATCAGATCTAGTGGACGTCATCGAGAGATTTTCGTCACATCTACGTTCAATTCAGGGGTTGCCAGACGTATTATAAAAATAGTTGGACATGCAGCGTTGCCAGTAATATTAATATTCTCAACAGTCCTTCTCAAAGCTGTATGTCACCTTTACAAACTCAAAAACATATTCAATGAAATCCCATCATACTAACAAATTTAACATGTTTAACCTTACACCGTTGGTACATACTCGATTTCAATTTTCTTATTCTTGATGATACCTTATGTCTATGTGCTTACTACGGGCATGAAATTTGGAATTCTTCGCAAGGCACAGTGCGCTCTGGTTGTCGCTGTATATCTTCACTGCCGGGACATCGCCGAAACCCATTTCATCAACAAGTTTTGAAATATACACCGCTTCTTTAGCTGCTGACGAAAGCGCCACATATTCCGCCTCCGTAGTACTTAGTGCCACGACCGATTGCCTCCCAAATAAATGCAGCACCTGCAGCGAAGAAGGACCAACCACTAAAGGACTTCCGATCACTGCTATCTCCAGCCCAGTCCGCGTCGACATAACCATGGATAGGCTGACCATTGCTTTGGTAGTGCAACTTCAGCTCTGTGGTGCCTTTCAAATATCGCAATATTCGTTTGGCACCCACTTCATGCTCCTTGTGCGGGACATTCCGTTGTGCAAGCTTCGTTACATTTAGGAATGTAGGATATGTGGCCGGGTTGTCATCCCCAGATACATCAGTGAACCAATCAATGACTGATACGCCTTTTGGTTGACCCCTTGGCAGCTTTCTTCATTACATTTTACTTGAAAGCCTTCTTAAAATGGTAACGCGTTCGCCTTACAGTTCTGCATACCGTACTCATTGAGGAGACTCTCAATAAACTGTTTGTGGCCAATATGGATACAGCCAAGCTCACCATCGCGCTCGATTTCCATACCCAGGAAATGTTTCAGAACACCGCCATTGACCACATCGAATGCGCCAGACACAAGCGCCTTCACGTTGTTCAGTTCTTGTTTGTTTGAACTCGCCACTATTAGGTCGTCAACGTATACGACAATAATAGTGAAGTTATTTCCAACCTTTCGTGTATATATGCAGGCTTCACTAACGCAAGGAACAAAGCCAAATCCTTGAAGCACCTCGTCCAACTTCTCGTTCCAGATACGGCCGCTTTGTTTGAGACCGTACAATGACTTGTGTAACTTCAACACGAGCTCAGGATAGCTCTTATCCACAAACCCTTCGGGTTGCTTCATATATATCACATCTGTCAGCTCGCTATTCAAGTACGCGGCCACGTCCATCTGATGCATGTACATTTTGTACTCAACAGCCAGGGCTATCACCAACCTTATTGATTGACGTGCAACAAGAGAAAACGTTACTTGTAATTAATGCCAAAACATTGAGCACAACCCTTTGCGACCAACCGGGATTTGAATCGCTCCACTTTGCCCAAGTGATCTCTTTTCACAGCAAAAACCCATTTACAGCCAATTAGCTTTTCACCTTTAGGTAGCTCTTCCAATGACCATGTATTGTTGGCACGCAACGAATCAATCTCCTTCTGCATCGAGTCTCTCCTTAGCCTGTCCCTTGCCCAACGCCTCACTGACTGTATCTGGCACCTGAATGTCATCGGCAGCTATAACATTCACCACGTTGTATTGTCGCCCTGGGCCTCTCTTACTGCCTCCTTCATTGTTGACGTCGGTTTCTTCTGCTACTCCCTTAGTTTCATCATCATGACTCTCTTCAGTGGCTGCAGCTTCTATAGCAGGATTCACCTTATCTGCCACAAAGTCATCCAGCTGCAGATCAACAGTGTCACACTCTGACTGGTCTTGAAGTTCAGCTAGTTTCACATCAGCAACGTTTGCATCTGCCTTGCTGCCATGTTTTACCAAGTCATCTTCTAGGAATATGACATCTCTAGCCTCAACAATCGTTTGCTTTTCAAGATTGTGCAATCGATACGCCTTCGCAGTCTCGGAGTATCCGACCAACATGTATTCAACACCTTTTGGTTTGAACTTCTTCCGGTGAGTTTTATCCAGTACAATCGCCCTCGCACCAAACACTCTCAGGTGGGATACCGATGGCTTCTTGCCCGACCACGCCTCGTACGGCGTCACTCCAGGCAACGTTGACGTCTCAGATCGATTTCGCAGATAGGCAGCTGTGTTAATAGCCTCTGCCCAAAACATCTCGTCAACAGACGCATGAACTAGCATGCTCCGTGCCATCTCCACCAATTGTTCTATTGGCACGCTCCGCCACACCATTTTGCTGGGGAGTGTAGGGAACAGTTAGTTGCCGTTTTATACCATTACTCACCAAGAAACTGCTAAATTTCTCACTGACATACTCTCGGCCGTTGTCCCTTCTTATTGATTTTATCCTCATTCCAGTCTGTGTCTCGGCAAATACTTTAAATTCTTTAAATTTATCAAATATTTCGTCTCTTGTCTTTAAGAAACACACGGACACATAGCGCGTTTTATCGTCTATAAACGTTGCAAAATACCGTGCACCGCCAATTGAGGGCTTATTCATTGGCCCACAAAAGTCAGTGTGCAACAGGTCAAGAATGCCCGCAGACCTATTCTCTGATCTTTTACCGAATTGCTTTTGGCATATCCTACATTTTGCACATGTTTCACACAAATGTTCTTTTATATCAAAACTCATGTTTGCATCCAAGCCGAATAACATGCCATTATTGGCCATCTTTTGTAAACTTGTGTAGTTCAGGTGACCGAACCGATTGTTCCATTTTTCCATTTGTGCTCTTATAGGCTGCGACACAAAACACTTATTTATTTCGTTTTCAAATATATACAGCCCGTTTCTATTTTGTGCTTTTAACAAAACTTCATGTCCATCCATTATTCTGGCTTCGTTGTTATTCCAAACATTACATACTTTAAGTCCATTTTTCTTGGCTTTCGCGACAGACATAAAATTGCACTGCAGTTCTTTCACGTATAACACGTCGATCAAATCAAAAAATCGCTTGCGCCAATACAAATGTAATAGAATTATTTCCAGCTAGCATTATCTTTTCTTTATGCTCGTTAAATTCTATAAACATCGAGCGAGTACAACACAAGTGGGCGGTTGCACCACTATCCAAACACCACATTTCTTTGCTAGTTCATTATTTGTAGCCACAGTCAAAACAGTGAAATTTGTTTTCTTTACGGACTTATCTTCTTCTGGTTTAGTCGACTTCTTTTTCACTTTACAATTTGCCGCAATGTGTGTAATAAGCTTGATGCTTATTAAAATTAAAGTTATTTTAAGTTGATTTTTATTCACGTTGGCTTTATATTCTCACAGCATTTTTTCAAAGGTGACCAGGAAAACTTATCGATGGCTTAAGATAAACATTTCAGGGTTGCTCTTATATAAACATATCGATATCATTAGATATCAACGATACTTATTATTTATGATTACTATCATTAATATTACTTATAATATTGCACGCTTTCTTTTACAGAAATTTGTTTGGTTTCTTAACTTCTCTACCACTCCTTGTTCTAAGAACTGTTACATTGTCGTCTACATTAGATACATTACTATCAGGTGGATTCGGGCTTTTTTCATAATTAGTATTATTTTCATTACAGACATTAGCATTATTTATTCCTTAATGTTTAAAATTGACACCTCTGTCATGGTTCTCCGAGCGATAAAAAGGAACATATTGTCGGTGACATCGAAGCTGTTTGACCCCCTCGGCTTATTAAGTCCAATTGTCATTCAAGGCAAGATCCTATTGCAGGAGCTATGGCTTAATAAGTTGGACTGGAATGAGTCTATTCCACAGCAGTTGGAAACAGAATGGAACAAATTGAAGGAAACATTGTCGAGAGTGGAAGAAATCTCCATACCTCGATATGTGTTCACTAATCCGATGTCACCAATACAATTACATGGTTTCGCCGACGCATCTATAAGAGCTTACGGTGCTTGCGTCTATACTGGTAGCAAAACTGCACAATGTTTCGTTGTTGACTTCAAAGTCAAAAGTAGCGCCGCTCAAGACGAAAACACTTCCTAGACTTGAGTTATGTGCCGCTCACCTTCTAGCAGATCTTTGCCACAGAATCAAGCCATTATTGAACATAAATATCGAACGATTCGTCTACTGGTCGGATTCAGAAGTTACTCTTCACTGGATCGGATCTCATCCTTCGTCGTTGGTGACGTGCGAGTGGTCCAAAGACGCTACATGGCGACATGTACCGACAAAACAAAACCCAGCTGATGTAGTATCAAGAGGTTGTGACATTGACGACTTGAAGGAGTCAATCTGGTTTGGTGGACCTTCGTTTTTGAAGAACGAAGATGAAGATTGGCCCGTTAATCCGCACCTAGAGCTGTCAAGGGAGATGATGGAGCTGGAGACAAGAAAAACAGCGGTTGGACTGGCCGCTGCCGTAGTTAAATCAGATCTAGTGGACGTCATCGAGGGATTTTCGTCACATCTACGTTCAATTCAGGGGTTGCCAGACGTATTATAAAAATAGTTGGACATGCAGCGTTGCCAGTAATATTAATATTCTCAACACTCCTTCTCAAAGCTGTATGTCACCTTTACAAACTCAAAAACATATTCAATGAAATCCCATCATACTAACAAATTTAACATGTTTAACCTTACACCGTTGGTACATACTCGATTTCAATTTTCTTATTCTTGATGATACCTTATGTCTATGTCCTTACTACGGGTATGAAATTTGGAATTCTTCGCATGGCACAGTGCGCTCTGGTTGTCGCTGTATATCTTCACTGCCGGGACATCGCCGAAACCCATTTCATCAACAAGTTTTGAAATATACACCGCTTCTTTAGCTGCTGACGAAAGCGCCACATATTCCGCCTCCTTTGAACTTAGTGCCACGACCGATTGCCTCCCAAGTAAATGCAGCACCTGCAGCGAAGAAGGACCAACCACTAAAGGACTTCCGATCACTGCTATCTCCAGCCCAGTCCGCGTCGACATAACCATGGATAGGCTGACCATTGCTTTGGTAGTGCAACTTCAGCTCTGTGGTGCCTTTCAAATATCGCAATATTCGTTTGGCACCCACTTCATGCTCCTTGTGCGGGACATTCCGTTGTGCAAGCTTCGTTACATTTAGGAATGTAGGATATGTGGCCGGGATGTCATCCCCAGATACATCAGTGAAACAATCAATGACTGATACGCCTTTTGGTTGACCCCTTGGCAGCTTTCTTCATTACATTTTACTTGAAAGCCTTCCTCCAATAGTAACGCGTTCGCCTTACAGATCTGAAAACCGTACTCATTGAGAAGACTCTCAATAAACTGTTTGTGACCAATATGGATACTGCCAAGCTCATCATCGCGCTCGATTTCCATACCCAGGAAATGTTTCATAACGCCGCCATTGACCACATCGAATGCGCCAGACACAAGCGCCTTCACGTTGTTCAGTTCTTGTTTGTTCGAACTCGCCACTATTAGGTCGTCAACGTATACGACAATAATAGTGAAGTTATTTCCAACCTTTCGTGTATATATGCAGGGTTCACTAACGCAAGGAACAAAGCCAAATCCTTGAAGCACCTCGTCCAACTTCTCGTTCCAGATACGGCCGCTTTGTTTGAGACCGTACAATGACTTGTGTAACTTCAACACGCGCTCAGGATAGCTCTTATCCACAAACCCTTCCGGTTGCTTCATATATATCACATATGTCAGCTCGCTATTCAAGTACGCGGACGCCACGTCCATCTGATGCATGTACATTTTGTACTCAACAGCCAGGGCTATCACCAACCTTATTGATGAATAACGTGCAACAGGAGAAAACGTTTCATTATATTTAATGCCTAAACGTTGAGCACAACCCTTTACGACCAATCGGGATTTAAATCGCTCCACTTTGCCCAATTGATCTCTTTTCACAGCAAATACCCATTTACAGCCAATTAGCTTTTCACCTTTAGGTAGCTCTTCCAATGACCATGTATTGTTGGCACGCAACGAATCAATCTCCTTCTGCATCGAGTCTCTCCATTCCTAAGCCTGTCCCGTGCCCAACGCCTCGCTGATTGTATCTGGCACCAGAATGTCATCGGCAGCTATAACATTCACCACGTTGTATTGTTTACGTGGCCGTCCAGGTCGACCAGTATATAGATTCTTAGGTCGCCCTGGGACTCTCTTACTGCCTCCTTCATTGTTGACGTCGGTTTTTTCTGCTACTCCCTCAGTTTCATCATCATGACTCTCTTCAGTGGCTGCAGCTTCTATAGCAGGATTCACATTATCTGCCACAAAGTCATCAAGCTGCAGATCAACAGTGTCACACTCTGACTGGTCTTGAAGTTCAGCTAGTTTCACATCCGCAAACATGCAGCTGCCTTGCTGCCATGTTTTACCAAGTCATCTTTTAGAAATATGACATCTCTAGCATCAATAATTGTTTGCTTTTCAAGATTATGCAAACGATACGCCTTCGCAGTCTCGGAGTATTCGACCAACATGTACCTTTTGATTTGAACTTCTTCCGGTGAGTTTTATCCAGTACAATCGCCCTCGCGCCAAACACTCTCAGGTGGGATACCGATGGCTTCTTACCCGACCACGCCTCGTACGGCGTCACTCCAGGCAACGTTGACGTCTCAGATCGATTTCGCAGATAGGCAGCTGTGTTAATAGCCTCTGCCCAAAACATCTCGTTAACAGACGCATGAACTAGCATGCTCGGTGCCATCTCCACCAGTGTTCTATTGGCACGCTCCGCCACACCATTTTTCTGGGGAGTGTAGGGAACAGTTAGTTGCCGTTTTATGCCATTACTCACCAAGAAACTGCTAAATTTCTCACTGACATACTTGATTTGATTGATTTTATTTTCACTCCAGTCTGTGTCTCGGCAAATACTTTAAATTCTTTAAGTTTATCAAATATTTCGTCTCTTGTCTTTAAGAAACACACGGACACATAGCGCGTTTTATCGTCTGTAAACGTTGCAAAATACCGCCAATGGAGGGCTTATTCATTGGCCCACAAATGTCAGTATGCACCAGGTCAAGAATGCCCGCAGACCCATTCTCTGATGTTTTACCGAATTGCTTTTGGCATATCTTACATTTTGCACATGTTCTTTTATATCAAAACTCATGTTTGCATCCAAACCGAAGACCATGCCATTTTTGGCCATCGTTTGTAAACTTGTGTAGTTCAGGTGACCGAACCGATTGTGCCATTTTTCCATTTGTGCTCTTATGGGCTGCGACACAAAACACCTATTTATTTCGTTTTCAAATATATACAACCCGTTTCTATTTTGTGCTTTTAACAAAACTTCATGTCCGTCCATTATTCTGGCTTCGTTGTTTTCAAACATTACTTTAAGTCCATTTTTCTTGGCTTTCGCGACAGACATAAAATTGCACTGCAGTTCTTTCACGTATAACATGTCGATCAAATCAAAAAATCGCTTGCGCCAATACAAATGTAATAGAATTATTTCCAGCTAGCATTATCTTTTCTTTATGCTCGTTAAATTCTATAAACATCGAGCGAGTACAACACAAGTGGGCGGTTGCACCACTATCCAAACACCACATTTCTTTTGCTAGTTCATTATTTGTAGCCACAGTCAAAACAGTGAAATTTGTTTTCTTTACGGACTTATCTTCTTCTGGTTTAGTCGACTTCTTTTTCACTTTACAATTTGCCGCAATGTGTGTAATAAGCTTGATGCTTATTAAAATTAAAGTTATTTTAAGTTGATTTTTATTCACGTTGGCTTTATATTCTTACAGCATTTTTTCAAAGGTGACCAGGAAAACTTATTGATGGCTTAAGATAAACATTTCAGGGTTGCTCTTATATAAACATATCGATATCATTAGATATCAACGATACTTATTATTTATGATTACTATCATTAATATTACTTATAATATTGCACGCTTTCTTTTACAGAAATTTTTTTGGTTTCTTAACTTCTCTACCACTCCTTGTTCTAAGAACTGTTACATTGTCGTCTACATTAGATACATTACTATCAGGTGGATTCGGGCTTTTTTCATAATTAGTATTATTTTCATTACAGACATTAGCATTATTTAATACATCAGATTCAGACTCGATACAATTTTCTTCAGTAAGATTATTAATTATGTTATGATTATTCTCAGAATTCTTACTATTCTCACTACAGTTATTAGCATTATTTAAAACATTAGATTCAGATTCGATACAATTTTCTATTTCATTATACGCACATAGTGCTTCTTCTTTCGACAATTGATTTATCATCATTCTGTTCTTGGTTTTTTGTTTTTATAATAAATTTTCTGTTTCTTCTATAGTAACTATTATCCCTGTCTTTTATTATATATGATCTGTTATTTACCTTTTTTTCTATTAATCCATATGCCCACTCATTCATTTTCCTCCTGAACATTTTTTTCTCCCCTAATTGACAAGGTGTAAGTGTCTTTGTATTACGATCATAGAATTGTTTCTGTTTTGATCTTTTCATTTGAATTTTTCCTATAATATCCTTTTCACTAATATTGTTGCGGCACAAACTTGATTTTGCGATAGGCAACTTTGTTTTGCAATTTCTTCCAAAGAATAGCTCACACGGTGAAGTTTGCATACTAGCTACAGGTGTACTGTTATATTCTAGAATGTTATATTGGTACAATTCCCTATCTTTATCACATCGTTTTGGGATATTCTTTGCAATAGCTACCCCTTTTTCAGCTAATCCATTGCTCTGAGGATAATGTGGACTAGAGAACTGTAGTATAATGTTGTGTGCATTAGCAAATTCCTTAAAGTCAATTGAATTAAATGGATTGTTGTCACTTTTTATTTTAGTTGGATATCCCAAACTATCGAATATTTCCCGCAGTTCAGATGTTATTTGCTTAACAGATTTGTTTTTAAGTTTTCTTGCAATTAGGAAATTTGAGTAACTGTCGAATGTTGACAAAAAATCCACTCCCTCAAATTCAAATATGTCCATGCCCACTATATGAAATGGGTATTCTGGCATTTCATCCTCTATTAAAGGTTCTTTCTGATTCTTTCTCCTAAATTTTTCACAGATACGATACGATTCCACCGATTCCTTAATTTGAGTGCTCATATATGGCCAATAATAGCACTCTCTTGCTCTAGTCAGCGTTTTTTCTATTCCTAAATGAGCACTATGTACTTGTTTCATTATTTGTGGTTGTAATCCCTTGGGTACAATTAGTCTGCACGTTCTCATTAGTAGCCCATTCTCGAAATGAAGTTCACTTTTAATTTTATGAAATCGCTGACCAAAATTGTTTAGTTTATGATAAGAGGGTCAACCATTTTGAACATAATCAACAATTTTGCTATAATCTTCATCTGCATTCAATATATCTCTGTAAACGTTAAAGTTTGATTCTGATAGACAGACTGCTTTAGTGATTATATGAATAACATTTGAGACGTCTTGAAATTCATTTTCTTCGGTGAGTTGTGCTCTTGAAAGACAATCTGCAATTAACATTTCTTTCCCAGGTTTGTATTGTACCTTTATATTTGGATATTTGAGTAGATATAACAACATGCGTTGCAATCGCATCGTTACTGAGTCTATATCCCTTTCCATCAGTATTTCTAACGGCTTATGGTCACTTTCTACTAAGAATTCTCTTCCGTACACAAAGTAGTGAAACCTCTCACAAGCAAACACTATTGCAAGCAATTCTTTTTCTATCTGCGCCCATTTTTGTTCATTCTTTGACAATATTCCAGAAGCAAAACACACAGGGCGACTATCCTGGATCAGGACACATCCCAGACCATCTTTGGAAGCATCAGTTTGAATTGTTACTGGTTTATTTTTATCATAAACAGCTAACACCGGCTCTTCCAAAATTGTTTTTGTGAGGTTCTGGAGTTAATTTTCATGCACTTTACTCCAAGTAAATTTAACATCATTTTTTGTAAGCTCCCTTAAATTTGCTGATCTAGCTGATAAATCTGAAATAAACTTGGCGAGATACTTGAAAACACCTAAGATTCTCAATACTCCTGCTTTATCAGTTGGAATTTTAATATCTCTGATTGCTTCCAGGTGCTTCTTCTGCGGTTGTATTTTGTTTTCTGATATGATATGCCCCATGAAATCCACTTGTTCTTGCCTATATTGTACTTTATCTGGATTAAATTTGACTCCATTTGTTCTAGCGCGTTCAAGTACATTACTGAGCGTTACATCATGTTCTTCTAAGGTGTTCCCCATTATTATGATATCATCAAAATATACTAGAACATTTGGTAGGTCACCAAATATCTGTACATATTTCTCTGAAACATTTCAGGGGCACTGTTTATGCCAAATGGAACTCTTTTAAATCTATATCTCCCAAATGGAGTCATGAATGTAGTGAGATCTGAACTATTTTTATCTAATTCCATTTGCCAAAACCCTTTTGATAAATCTCATACTGTAAAGTGCTTTTTCCCAACCATTTGTGTTGTAAAATCTTGAATAGTTGGTATCAAAAAATGTTCCCGTTTAATTGCTTTGTTTAGCGGTTTAGGGTCTAAGCATAGCCTCAGTTTCCCGTTTGATTTTTCAACTAATTGTAAATTATTCACCCAAGTAGTAGGATATGACACAGGTGATATAATTCCCTCTCTTTCCATTTGTTTTAATTCTTTCTTTTCCTGTAATGTATTGTTGGTTCTGCATGTTCCTTTAACACTATTGACTGTTTCCACGGTAATTTCCCTAATCCCTCAAATATTACTATAAACATTTCCACAAAAGACAACTTCATGTTGTTCTTTAATTGGAGTGTTTCCAAAAAGATTTATTGGTATGCAGTTTATATCTGCACCCGTATCTACCTTGAATGTTTGTAGCTTTCCATCAATTTCTAGAGTTTTTTTCCATTTACTAGTCCCGAATCCACACTGACTTACACTATAATAATTATTATTAGCTAAGTCATATGTAACTCTCTATTACTCATACCTGATTTGTTCCAGTTTGAAACAACACCTTTTTTTCCTTCCTGCTTCTTGGTTTTGCAGTATTTGCTAAAATGTCCAGTTTTACCACATCCAAAGCATTGAACTTCCTTGGCTTTGCACTCGTTGATGTGCTCCTTGTTGAAGACGGCTCCACAATTGTAGCAACGACGTGTTGATACGCTCCAAATTCCTTTTTTATTCTGTTTTTCCCATGTTGTTTCATCCACTGTTTGTTGAGGTACTCCAGTTTTATGCAATATTTCCGTATTTTTTGTTGACGCCTCAAAGGCCTTGCACTCTTGCACAACTTCATCTAGTCCTTTGTTTTTGTTATCAAGCAATTTTAGTTGCAAACGCTTGTCATAAATTCCAATAAAAATTGGCTTGTTTGCGAAGATTGGTTACAAAGTCAGTAATTTGTTGATTTTCCTGCTCCGAGATGTTGTTAAACTTAAAAGTCTCCATAGTGATATTCTTAAGCGGCGTTGCATACTCGTCTAGTGCCTTAATTACGTCAGCGAGCGTGCGTATGTGTGCTGCCTCTGTGCCTGCCATTTGGAAATATGGTATTATATATCTCCGTTACTCCTGGGCCAGCCAGCCATAGGAATGTTGCAATCTGTCTTTTCCCGACGCCATCATGTACATAAGAAATGTACCTTTCCATTTCGGCCACTCATATATAAGTTTAGAGCAGTCAATTTCTGGCAATACTCGATCAGACATGTTCCTTCCAGCTTATTATCGCTTATTATAACTTCTGACATCATGTAATAAGCTTGATGCTTATTAAAATTAAAGTTATTTTAAGTTGATTTTTATTCACGTTGGCTTTTTATTCTCACAGCATTTTTTCAAAGGTGACCAGGAAAACTTATCGACGGCTTAAGATAAACATTTCAGCGGTGCTCTTATATAAACATATCGATATCATTAGATATCAACGATACTTATTATTTATGATTACTATCATTAATATTACTATTATTAATATTACAATGTGACCACGACCAACAAACGACATTCGATTTGCCTCTCTGTTTTGTGTTTGAAGAACCGTTTGACTTGCTTGACCGTTTATCCGTACACGCAGCAAATATTTTCTGCTCACTTTTCTCTGTGTATTCATCTCATGCCTTCCTTCTTTCGCATTCTTCAAGCAATTTGACTTTCAGTGCACTAACACTAGGCAAGACATCACGCGAATCGATGGCAACAACAAAGTTCTCGAATGATTCATTTAAGCTTGACAGCAAAATGATCGCAAGCATTTCATCAGTAACCGTTCTCTATTTCATGCAGTTTTTCAACTATATCCCAAAAACTATTCACATGTGTTCCAATGCTATCATTTGCACCCATTTTCAAATATAACAATTGTTTGAACAAATGAATACGACGCGCGGAGCACTTTGGCGTATGTATTTCCTTTAATTTGTTCCACGCTTCCAACGCTCCCTGGCAGTGCTTCACATTATTTATTTGTGATGGCTTTATGCACATCATTATGCTCGCAAGCGCTTTCTCGTCTTTGGCGTCGAAGTGCGCATTCTGTTCTTCGCTCCCTTTTTCGCTTTTTATCAATCGACCGCATACGACGCATCCTGTAAGACGTCCACACACGTGTCTCTTAACGACATTCTGATGGTGGGGCCTACAATTCAAGAAGACTTGTATTCAACTCTTCTTCGCTTCAGGTTACATCGTTTCGCTTTGACAGCTGATGTCAAGAAGATGTGCCGCCAAGTTATGGTGAATAAAGCTGATAGGCCATTCCAATTGATAGTGTGGAGACGAGATCCATCTGAATCCTTGAGATTATATAAGCTCAACACCGTTACTTATGGTACTGGTCCAGCCCCTTTTCTGGCCATTAGGTGTTTAAAGAGGTTGAGTGAAGCCGTAAAAGAATCACTCCCTAGAGCTTCAGAAGTTATTCGGTCCGACTTTTATGTCGATGACATGTTAACTGGTGCTGCATGCATAAATGAACTTAAGACAATTAAGTCTGAAGTTACTCAGGTTCTTCAAACAGCAGGTTTTGAATTGAGCAAGTGGTTTTCAAACTCACCTGAGGTCACTGCATCTGAGAGCACAGTTAAACCGATAACAATCTCGGATTCAGATTCAACTAAGGCTCTAGGTATATCATGGACTCCTAGTGAAGATGCCTTAAAGTTCAAAATTGACACCTCTGTCATGAATCTCCGAGCGACAAAAAGGAACATATTGTCGGTGACATCGAAGCTGTTTGACCCCCTCGGCTTATTAAGTCCAATTGTCATTCGAGGCAAGATCCTATTGCAGGAGCTATGGCTTACTAAGTTGGACTGGGATGAGTCTATTCCACAGCAGTTGGAAACAGCGTGGAATAAATTGAAGGAAACATTATCGAGAGTGGAAGAAATCTCCATACCTCGATATGTGTTCACTAGTCCGATGTCACCAATACAATTATATGGTTTCGCTGACGCATCTATGAGAGCCTACGGTGCTTGCGTCTATATCCGTAGCAAAACTGCTGAAGGTTACAAGATTTCGTTGTTGACTTCAAAGTCAAAAGTAGCGCCGCTCAAGACGAAAACACTTCCTAGACTTGAGTTATGTGCCGCTCACCTTCTAGCAGATCTTTGACACAGAATCAAGCCTTTATTGAAGATAAATATCTAACGAATCGTCTACTGGTCGGATTCAGAAGTTACTCTTCACTGGATCCGATCTCATCCTTCGTCGTTGGCGACGTTCGTTTCGAACAGAGTGGCTGAGATTCAGGAGTGGTCCAAAGAAGCTACATGGCGACATGTACCGACAAAACAAAACCCAGCAGATGTAGTATCAAGAGGTTGTGACATTGACGACTTGCAGGAGTCAATCTGGTTTGGTGGACCTTCGTTTTTAAAGAACGAAGATGAAGATCGGCCCGTTAATCCGCACTTAGAGCTGTCAAGGGAGATGATGGAGCTGGAGAAAAGAATAACAGCGGTTGGACTGGCCGCTGCTGTAGTTCAATCGGATCTAGTGGACGTCATCGAGGGATTTTCGTCACACCTCAAACTGCTAAGGGTATTTGTTTATATGTTCCGCTTCATAGCTAAATGCAAAAATAGGAATGCCCAATTTGAAAAGATTCCGTCACCAACGGAATATGAAGAAGCCTTTTTAAAAATTATCGAAGTTGTTCAATGTCACGATTTTGATGATGACATTAAAAGAGTTCGCAAGGGAACGAAGCTTGGCCCTTGTCTTCAGCGATTAAATCCATTTATTCACGAAGACAAGGGAACTTGGTGTAAGTTCTCGTTGTTGAGAGTTGGGGGGCGACTAGCAAATGCTCCTATATCGTATGATGCCAAGTTTCCATTGTTGTTGACTAAACGCTCTCAATTCGTACAGAGCTATGTCCGACATTTGCATCAAACCAATTTTCATGTTGGCCCACGAGCGCTTGTGAGTATCCTTCGGGAGCGTATTTGGATTGTTAACGCTCAGGTCTGCAGTCAGACAGTTCGTTCGTGCATTAGATGTTTCAAATGCAAACCGCGACTTCTGACTCAAATAATGGGGAATTTACCCGCAGACCGACTCCGTGCTCTCCGCCCCTTTGACATTTGTGGCGTTGATTTTTGTGGTCCAGTGTACACGACACTTAAAATACGTGGTAGGCCCCCTTATAAGTCCTACATATCGCTGTTCGTGTGTTTTGCGTCCAAGGCAGTTCATTTAGAAGTTCTTTCCGATCTTTCCACTGACTCCTTTTTGTTGTGTTTTCAAAGGTTTGTTGGTCGGCTAGGATGCCCGAAGATCGTGCACTGCGACAACGCGACGAACTTCGTCGGAGCGAGTCGCCACTTCGACGATCTGCGACGGAAGATCGAGGAGCAACAGGACTCAATTCGCGAATTCGCATCAAAAAGCGGATGCGACTTTGCGTTCACACCGCCTCGAGCACCACACATGGGAGGCCTCTGGGAGGCAGGTGTCAAAACTGCAAAGCACCTACTCCTACGAGCGGTGGGCAGCGCGCAGCTAACAGCAGAGGAGCTGCAAACAGTCCTCGTCGGCGTCGAGGCGGTGCTGAGCTCGAGGTCACTCGTACCAATCAGCCAGGACCCCAGCGACGGAGAGGCCCGAACCCCAGGGCACCTACTGACAGGCCCTGACCATGCCGTCCTGCCCTGCGTGAGTTGCCACGATCCTGCCGAGGAGCCACTGTTGCGGAAGAAGATTGTCTTCTGCGACGACGACGAGTGTGCCCTCTTTGACGTTGGGCTGCTGCTGCTGCCACTTGCCCAGGATTTGAAGCCCCAGAACATATTCTCGGGACCATCGCTGCCAGAACATTTGGCTGACTGACGAGACATGTCTGTCTGTCTGTCCGGATGTCCGGTTGTCCGGATGTCCGAATGTCCGGATGTATGGATAACCAGATGAACACACAGATCTCAGCTATTATAAGAGCTAGAGACACCAAATTTGGCAAGAAGGTTTCTGTGTACCAGGCGCAGATGAAGTTTATTTCAAATGTTGAGTGCCACGCCCACCGCTCCCGCAAATCAATAATTTAATTTTTGAACTCAATTTGTAAGCGTTGTATAAAAGATAAATTTTTCTGACTTTAACATATACTAAGTTGATAATTATATCTACTAATTCAAATTAATTGCAATCCGATCGGACAATAAACACAAAAGTTATTTAAGAAAGTATGTGCATAAAACCAAGTGCTTGTATCAGCTAACAAGGGAGGCGGGCGAGCGCAAAGCGCGAGCGCCATCTGTCGGCAATAATTTAAAAGCATATGCATATGTATATGTGTACATACATAGGAACGTAGGTCGAAGGGTATACCACTGTCGCGTGCCGCGCGACTGTTGCTTTTCTTACTGGTTTTATGTGGTAATATGCTGTCTTTAGAATTTTTTTTTCATTGCCCTTTGTTACATTAATTGGTTTCTCTTGTATGGTTCTATGCTTTCGATTATTATATACATCAATTAGTTGTTTTTATATTTGAACCCATTTATATGCTCCATTAAAACTGAACTCCGCCACATAAGTTCTTTCAATGTTCTATTAAAACGTTCAACAATTGATGCCTTTAGGGAACTGAATGTAGAGTAGTGATTGATTTCATAACGACCCATTAATGCATTGAAATGTGTATTATAGAATTAAGTTCCGTTATCAGTTTGTAAATTTTTTGGTGCACCACGACCAGACTTGAATATTTTTTCCATTGCCTGTGTTACTTTTTTAGCTGTTTTTGTTTTTAATGCTTCACCACAAGCATATTTTGAAAAACAATCTATAACAGTTAGAAGATAGAGGAACCCATTATTCGATGAGGGGTATGCCCCCATTTCAACTAAATCAGCTTGCCATAAGTCGTTGATACCCTTCACGATTACTCTACGTCGCTTAAAATTCTTAACAGATGCTCGATGTAGTTCATTCACTATTTCTCGCTTCGTTGATGGCAACATTTTCGTTGTTGTCGTAATCGTTGATTTCTTCATACTACCACATATATTCTAATTTAGTTTTGATGATGATGATGTGTGAAAAGGTTTACCTCTTTCTATGCTTTCACTTTCACTTTTAAGAGATGTCTTAAAGCTAATGTAGTTAAAAAAATCTTCTTCTATACCATCTAATTCTTCAATTCGTTTTTTCACAATTGTCTCCAAGTTGGAAATTCTTTCATTGAACTCGACAATGTTTGTCTCAATCTCTGAAGCTAATGTTTTTTTCTGATATTTTGGTTGACGTTGTTTCTTATAAATTGAATTTGTTATATTTCTAATAACTTTTTTTAGTTCTTCATCAACATATAATTTTGATGTCAAATTGTTTTCATTTATTGGAGCTAGACAAATTTTAAATATTTTCTTCTGTGCATTCAGATTACCATCGGAGGAGTCATTGAATAAAACTAGAAATTTTTCCACACCTTTCTTAAAGTGTTTTGAATATTCTACTTTATTCGAATAATGCCCAAACCTGTCAAGTGACATGTTGAATATGACTGTGAGTGGCAATTGCATATCATATTTAAAGTTTTCTTTACATTTTGAGGGGTTTTATTATAACTTCTGGATATTCTTCGTCTTCTTTTTCATTTATTATAATACTTGGATAATCAAGAGTTTGACCATATGCATTTTTACCCTGAATCAGTGCACCATCTATTTGTATATTACTAGATTTTACAGCACGTTTTTTAAATATTTGCTCACAAATCTATTCAAGTTGTTTATTTTTTCGATAATTGTTTTCATAATTTTATCGAGATTTGCCATTAAATTAAGTAAACGGATTACGCTGTCTTCCATTTCTGTTATACGTTTATTTCGTTGATCAAAAGCCTTAATTATTGTTTGCTCCTGTAATGCTTTCAATTCATTTACTTTCCCATCTACATATGCTTTTATTGTCAAGTCAAAATCATTTGTCGGTAGAGAAGAATTTTTAACTCGTTTTTGCTGTACATTTATATGACCATCACTATCAAGATATACATTTGTTAGGTTTTCAAGTTCTCTTTTGAAAATTGAAGAAAATTGTCTATTACTCGAATAATGACCAAACTTGTCAATAGACATTTTGATATTAATTGAAATGTCTGGGTGATTACTCTATTTATTAGTATATTATTTTCTCTTCACGCAACTCTTCTGCTATTGATAGAATTTCATTGGTATGATTGTTATTACCAGCAGCTTGAGAAGCTATCGTTAACATTCCAATAGACATAATTTGGTTTGACCTGTTTTAACTTCATAAACATACTACCATCAACACACCCTCCTTTCTTGGTTTGAATTGGTGTAGATACAGCTACAGGTTTTAATTTAGCTGCTGTCGTTGTTGTTGACGATATCAAGGGTTTAATGATTTTCGTATATTTCAATGCACGAGTTCCTTTAATTTGTTTTTTTGGATCATTATCTCTTCTATGTACACTCGTTTCTTCTAAAATCTCTTTATATGAAACCAAATCAGTTTTAGAGTAATTCGTCGGATGGCTATGAAACATTAGAGAGTATAAACCAAATGTGAGAGCCCATGTACTCCCGCTTGATAATATAATTTTTTTCTTTTTTACTTCTAGTTGTTTGTTACCCAACTCTAGTCTTGATTTAGATCCTCTTGGACCATAAACCTTATCCAAAAGATTATCATTCAAAAGTTTATTTACACTTTAATTAATATTATCAGGTATTTGATCTTCATCACTCTCTTCACTTTCTTCTTCTTCTTCATCTTCTTCTTCTTCTTCTTCTGTTTCTTTTACTTCTCCGTTATCACTATCTTCATTTTCTATATTTGATTGAGAATAGTAAATATCATTATCACTATCGTCATCATCGTGAACGTCATTATCATCATCATCGTCATCATCATGATCAACAGTTGAATTATCTATAGAAGAGTCTCTCTTTTTATTTACTCTTTCATACTTTATTTTTTTAATTTTATTATAGTTGGTATGTTCTTGTTTTACATCTCTAACAAGTTCATGCAATGGTTCTGTAATAGGTTTAAAAGTTTCTTCCAAATGAGAGATATTATCATTTTTTGCTTGCTTCAATTCAGAAAATTTTTTTTTCAGAATATTTCTAGTTTTTGTCAACTGATCTAATATTTTCCTATTCATTTTATTGATCTATCTATTTCTCTATGTTACTTCTTCAGTACTGTGGACAAATACTAAATGTCTAAAATATTTATAACAATTGAGTTTGTGTTTTCAAAAATTTAAACTTTATTTTTCTTCTTAGTTGTTGTTATCATTGATTACATTCTTAAATTTCATTGATTTTTGTTTAACAGTTTTATTTAATTCTAATACTATGTTATCATTACTTCCTTTGGTTATGATGTCCTTTAGAACCTCAATTGTTTCATCTAGCATATTTGCAGACCGTTCAGGCAAATACAAAATGTAGTCATCCAGTTCAAGGGCCAATGATTTTCCGATCCTGGTCTGTTTACGTGTTGCTTTCACGATTGGGTAGCACACATCGATCTCCATCTTACTTTTGCTTAAGAGTGGCTTCGACGTCATCCCGTTGAACTCCTTGAGTGCATTCAAATGTTCCTGGTTGGTCATCTTTTTTTCGTTGTTGTTATTGTTGTTGCTGGTATTATTGTTGTAGCTAGTGCTAACAGAGAGTTTATAGACAGCAATAGGCAACTGAGCTCAAACAGGTAGCAAGTACCGGTTTTATACAGGCAGTGAGAGAACTCGCCCTATGCTCGCTTGAGAACACACCCTCACTCTCTCTCCACTAGAGCATGACGATGCAGAGAGGGAGAGAGCATTCAACCCTCAAATTCTTGATCCTCCATTCTCTCGTTTCGTTTTCTGCACCCGCCCTATGCTCGCTTAAGAACACACCCTCGCTTTCTCTCCACTAGAGCATGACGATGCAGAGAGGGAGACAGCATTCAACCCTCATGTTCTTGATCCTACATTCTCTCGTTTCATTTCACCACACCCGCCCTATGATCGTTTGAGAACACACCCTCGCTCTCTCTCTCCGGTAGATCTTCACTAGAGCATGACGATGTGGAGAGAGAGAGAGCATTCAACCCTCATTTTGTGTTCTATGCCTTTAAAGTTAGTAAAAAATGAAGTGAGAGATGACCACAGTTGTATGTATTAAATTGTTTTTGTTCTCTAACATAGTTATAGTTGATATTTTTCCCCAAGTATTTCACAACTTCTTTTGGTGGTTGTAAATTCCCAAAACTATCAAAGTAGTATATGCTCTTTCCGTTTTTATTATAAGCTACCCAATGTGTACCATCTGATGTTGAATCGTCCAAGTTGACGATACCCGATTCACGAATCCATGGGGAGCTTGGAAGTGAATCTCTCATAAATACACCTCTAAAATGGGAGATAAGTTTTCGAGCAAACTTTTAAATGTCAAAATTAGAAAGTGCTCTGTTGGGTAGCTTATCTAGTAGTTTTTTTCTTTTCCTACAGCCCCTTTAAACGGATTAAGATACAATCCATAACCTTTTTTATAAGGTTTAAGAAACATACCATTTCCCACATGAATACTCTCCATTTTCTTATTATGTCGCTTACTCTCTTCCAACTGTTTTTTTCCTAGGAACTTTTATGTTTTTTTCTGACGTCCAATTGATTTTGTAACTGCTTTGGGTGCAACCCTAATTGCATTCATCAAGTCCAATGGCTTCTTTTGTTTTAACGCTCGAATACCTGATTTGATAACATGTGAAATGTTCTTGTTTCGCAGTTTACAACGTCTTTTCTTATTGTTCTTATTATTTTTTTCTCCCTTCTTCCTTTTTCTCATACCCATTCCAAATTTTCTTTTTGCTTTCATTATATTTGTAACAAAATATGCTGACGATTTTTCTCCTAAACTAGAGTCTTTTGCATTTACACGTTCCCAAGCTCTGTTTATCAATTCTTAATCAGCCTCGTGTCGTTTACTTAAGTCTTTATGTTGTGAATATGCGATATCGTGTATTCTACAAGCCTCGTCCAATTTATTTATTCCTCGATCGCCTCGTGCCACCCTAATTTATCACCTACACATATACATTATACCCAGTTATTATGCTAATTATGACCCTAAATTTCCGACCCCTCTCGTCACGCACCGTTAATTTTATCCACCCACTCCACTTTTTGTCCCAGAAAAACTCATTAAATATTCCAATTAGGACCCTTAACTTCTGACCCCTCGTCACGCACTGCTAATTTTATCCACCCACTCCACTTTTTGTTCCAGAAAAACCCATTAATTATGTTAATTAGGACCCTAAATTGACCGATCTAGCCCAAAAACACATTAAATATGCTAATTAGGACCCTAAATTAACCGATCTTGCCCAAAAAACCCATTAAATATGCTAATTAGGAACCTTAATTACGTAACCCCCCCTCGTCACACCCCATTAATTTTGATTCCCCACTCCACTTTTTGTCCCAGAACCCCCATTATATATCTACTGACTCCCAGGATATAGGACCTCCTGCGTTCATGAAGACATATCCACTATAGGATTTACGATCCGATGTGTCATTTGGCCAATCTGCGTCGAAGTAGCCATAAATCGGTTTACCTGTTGCGTGATAATCAAGCTTAAAGACCGAGGTGCCGTTCAAATACCTTAGTACGCGCTTGGCAGTGACTTCATGCTCCTTATGTGGGTTCAGATTTCTTTGAGCCAATTTTGCAACTTAATGCATTATATCTGGTCTGGTTGTAATTGCCAAATACATGAGTGATCCGATAAGTGATTGATAGTCCTCTTCGTTAACAGGCTTACAGTTAGGATCAATACATTTAACTTGGATTTGCAATCTGACATACCCCATGTCTGATTAGCTTTGAGAGCGTCAATCTCCTTCTGAATTGATGCTACCCACTCTTGAGTCATTTCAGACTGTATCGCTTCGGCAAACGTAACAGGTACTTTAACCTCTTGAACTTTCATCATGTTCAACACGTTGTATTCTTTTTCGTGGACGCCCGGGCTTTCCCGTTTGTACCTTCTTAGGATGGCCAGGTCCACAAATTTCCCTCACTGTCAATTCGCTCTTCCTCGAATTCCTCAGCACTTTCTTTGTTGGTGTCCAGTGCCAAAATCTGCGAACCATCAACTCCAATTTCGTCAATATGTGCCGTCCCGTTCTCGCTGTTTCCATTCTTTGGATACCCTATAGTTTCCTCTAGAAAAACGAACACTACTTTTGCTTACCTTCTTAGATTCAGAACATATTAATCTGTAGGCCTTCGCTGTCGTTGAATACCCTATCATCATGCATTCAATGCCTTTTGCCTTAAACTTTCCTGCATGTTTTTAATTTAATGCAATCGCTTTGCATCCAAATATTTATACCCTTCGTCCATTGAAAATGGTCAAAAAAGGGTATACTAACTTTGTGCAAATGTATGTAACAGGCAGAAGGAGGCGTGGCAAATAAAGTAAATATATTCTTGCTCAGGATCACTAGCCGAGTCGATTGAGCCATGTCTGTCTGTTTGGATGTCCGGATGTCCAGATGACCAGATGAACACACAGATCTCAGCTATTATAAGCGCTAGAGATACCAAATTTGGCATGAACATTTCTGTGTAGCCGGCGCAGATCATGTTTATTTCAAATGTTGGATGCCACGCCCACCGTCTCCGCAAATTAATAACTTGATTTTTGAACTCAATTTATAAGCGCTGTATAAAAGATACAACATTCTGACTTTAACTAATAATAATCTGATCCGATCGGTCAATAAACACAGAAGTTATTTAAGAAAGTATGAGCATAAAACCAAGTGCTTGTGTCAGCTAACAAGGGAGGCGGGCGAGCGCGAAGCGCGAGCGCCATCTGTCGGGAATAATTTTCAAGCATGTGCCTATGTGTATGTGTATGAATTTAACAAATTAACTACACTAGATCATGGGTCGAAGGGTATCCCACTGTCGCGTGCCGCGCGACTATTGCTTTTCTTACTGGTTTAATGTTAGCTTATTGCTTTATTTCGCCTTTGAACCTCTTCGTTTAACTTTTAGAATGGAAGTGGGTTGTGGAATGTAAGTGACAGGTCTTTTATTATATACAATCATTGTATTAGTCTTAAATGAATACGAATTGTAAATTTTTCACCTCGCAAATTTATTAAATCACCGTTTTGATCAGTTATATGTATAGAAAGAGTTCTTATCTCTCTAGTGTTGACTGGTAAATAAATGAGATTATTAGGGGTTACACTCATTTTATAGCAAGGTGGTACATTAATACCAAATTCATATAAAGCATGATCCTGACCACCATCAATATATGTACCACCTACAATACTACACACTAAACGTATTGTATTTATTTTAAAAATGTTTACAGGCTGATCAGAAACATATGTTATTTTTTAATCTGCTTGTAGTATTCTCTTATTAAATCCAAACAAGTTTCCAATTGATCTTTTTTTTATCAAAATAAGTAGGCTGTGTGCTTGTAGTAATATGCACTTTAAGTGTGTTATTATTGCTTTCTATCCTGAATGTGTTATCAAGACCATCTGCTAGTAATTGGTTTTTTAAATAATCATAAATATCTTCTAGTTCATATGACCCTATAGGAATTTCAATGATCTTATCCCCAATATGAAATAAGTTATTGCTATCATCGACATTGGGTATGGAATTACTTAAGCAGACCTAATTTACACAAGCATACCGAGGTTCAAATCTAGCGTCAGACACACAGCATTTTAAACTTTTTTTTTGCATTGTATGGTAACAGACCAACTTGCAGCTTTGACGATAGGCCAAGGAGTGAGGCAATGGCCGAGTGGTTAGAGTGGCGGACGGCAACTTAAAAAGACTGTGAGAGAGTACGACGTGTGTTCAACACCGTGTTTGAGGCGGGTGGAAATTATCATTTATTAATTATTTTTTATTTTGTTTATTTATTTTATTCCATTAAACGAAAAGAAAAGTTACACTCAAGCGGGCTGTAATATAGCCGCTACAAACAAATTCAATTATTTAATTAAATTTCAATAAAAAATAGTTTTTCCTTATTTTGTTTTCATACTATATTATGCAATAAAATTATAATAGTTACAAATAATATTAATTATTTATAAATAAAGTTTACTATATTTATTATATTTAGCACGCATCAAAAAGACGCGAGCCAAAAGTATTTGGCCTGTTATGACTTTGCAAGTTCAATATTATTCTTATTGGATATTGTTATTTTGTTTTGCTCTCAATATTTTGCAATTAGAATGCTAGAACATAACAGCGATCATAAGACTGTGGCGACGATAGTTCCACCGTTTCACTACAAGCCCTTTAAAAGTTGTGAATGTGCGAGTGGGACGCCCATACATTCATGTCTGCATATCCACATGTATGTATTGGCATCCCACTTCAACAGTATTGCACACATGTATGTACAATACAATTAGATTTGGAGTTGCTGTTGTGTACCAACGAAAGAAAACTAAGTTCTAATTACATACATATATTGCGTAACAAAAACTTAAAAAAACCGGCTACCGCCACCGCCCCTTTTCAATGTTATTGAGCTTTTAAAATATTTTAATGAAAAATAATGAAAAACAAAAAATTACACATGCCGATCGCGGTAGCAATCGAACCCCGGAACACGGGATTTTCAATGCGAGTTTTTATAAATATCCGAAAATAAATAAGTTAGACAGATAGAATCTATCTATGACTGCAGGTTGCAGAAATTAATTAATTTGGGGAAGATTTAAGTTGCGCAGAACATCTCAAGTCGACTCGTAGGTGACAAAAATTAAACTTTTTAAGAACAACTAGCCCCATTACATTTGCAGTAGCCTCCCCTTGGTTTTCCCTAGGTACTGATTATTTTTGATAATTGGTGGAAAATTCGAGCGGCGATTCTATTCTGTTATTAACAAACTTTTTTTACGGTATATTAAGATAATCCGTGGCCTTATACAGTCAGCACCTGACTTTAGCGTTTGTATTTTTATTATATGTTGTTGTGCTTCTCTATAGTAGTACAACCCGTCATTCCAGCAAATTTTATGGTGGGTCTTGGTCATCCAAGCAGCAGTTTTTCTCAAGTGCTTATTTAATTTAGTTAAATCATATGGGGAATGTATAATGAAATGAGAATTTAGTGTGCTAACGTTTATGTTACTAAAAACCACTCCAATTTCTTTTAAAATAAATTGTTTATTGTTTCCGAGGAACCCTTGAATATCAATCGATACAATATCTTCACTTATGTTGCTGTTGTTGTTGTTCTTGTTTATATTACTGGTGCTAATTGCTCTCGTTAATATCCGTTAAACAATGCGGTGAACTAATCCATTCAACGGGTTGTATTCAACTAACCGATCATGTAAGAGCAGACAATATAGTTGTGTAGTTTCATTAGATGTTCTACTAAGCTCTGCTGATACCCTAACATCAATAGGACCTGATTTTACCACTTCATTTTGATATGATAAATGTTGGAGCGTTGCAGCTTTAACTAATAGATTAGATACTAAATATATACTTTTAAACATACTAATTGAATTACATTGAAATACATACAATACATAGAAACGTTAAGTGAAATAACATAACATGTAAAACAAACAACTCTAATACTCTGTTAACGCTCGTCTTTGCTTCGGCTGTTTAATCCGCTGAAAGGGGGCCAAAGAGAGTAATTATTGTATACTAGAGTTAGTCTTGTATTGATCTTGAGAAAATGAACTACGATTATATTTTAACACCAATAATCTTTTTATACCCGGTCAAAGTTATTTCGTTTTCGTTATATTTCGTATCTGAAAAACTCTTCAGATTTTTCAATGGCGCCCGAGCAGGGACATCGGTATTATTAATATTTATTTTCGTTGATTATTGGTGGTGTAAATTCGGTTTTCGCGTTTTTAAGTGCCAAGAGATGTCAAGCCACTCATCAAGGGAAGTGTCTATGGAATCCACCAAAAGCTACGAGGTAATCTGCACCATAAATTGAGTTCTTTGTATCGACCCGCAATTGTGCGAGAATACCAAATTATTGGCCAAAACAAATTATTGTGTAGTGTGATTGTGCACCTTAATACATATATGTACATAAACACATAAAGTTACACAAAGTTTACAAGAGTCTCAATTATTGGTGTCAGTTAATCTTAAAACGAACAACTATACACATGTGTGTGCATACTTGCATGTTAGAAATGCGCATACATATGTACATATACATATAAATTACCTAAAGCCTTTGAACTAAAATAAATAAAATAAAGCAACTTAACATTCGTTACATATTGAAATTCAATTTTCGGAATTTGCTGGTTACATTTGTTGTATTGCAGTTTTGTACAACAATTTAGAATTGTTGCTGCAATTGTTGAACACAAAGTTAAAAGTCGCTTACTCGGTCATTGAACTTTCGCTATTTGCTTGTTCCGCTTTGGTGGTAGCGGCTGTGAGATTACAGCTATTTTTCTTCTGTTCTGCTTAGCAAAAAAGTCGACTGATCTTGGTGCATTGAGTGTTCCGTTATTTCGTGTAGCCGTTTGTTCCGTTAATTGTTTGCCTTCTCAGCTGAGCACTTACATCTTACGTAGCTTATACCCTGTACACATAGGTAAAAGGGTATATAGGTCGAACAGTCAAGTTGTACATTGAACATTTCACAATTTTTCTTTTTGATTACTGGATATCGCTTAGCATTTATTCCCATTAAAGTTCGTAAGCTAGTAAAGTTAAGTTACTAATCATGGGCAATGAAGAAGATTCCAAACCAGCAAGCAGCTCTAAAGCGGTGGCGGCAGCTGTCGGAGCTCAAGCTGCGGTTTTGGCACAGCTGGTCCAGGGACTATGTCCTCAGCCTCCAGCAGCGATCACAATGGACAACAGAGGCCAACAACTTAGAGGTGGGACGCATGGTGCTGATACACGACGACAACACGCCGCCCCAGAAATGGCATCTAGGGCGCGTCACCCGAGTCATCGCGGGAGACGACCGCAAGGTTCGAGTGGCAGAGGTGCAAACCGCAACCGGCATCGTTAAAAGAGCCATTCACAAACTGGCTCCAATCCCATGGATCAAAGAACTGCAGTCCTTTAATGGTGGCAGAATGTTGGAGCGCTGCAGCTTTAACTAATAGACTAGATACTAAATAGATACTTTTAAACATACTAATTGAATTACATTGAAATACATACAATACATAGAAACGTTAAGTGAAATAACATAACATGTAAAACAAACAACTCTAATACACTTTTAACGCTCGTCTTTGCTTCGGCTGTTTAATCCGCTGCAAGGGGGCCAAAGAGAGTAACTATTGTATACTAGAATTAGTCTTGTATTGATCTTGAGCAAATTAACTGCGATTATATTTCTCTCTTTCACCAATGAAAAATCTGAAGAAATGACATGCCAAGTATACTAGGATCCTTTTTAAATGGAAGCCTGACTTGAAATCGGCCCGAAGGCAAACGTTGGACAGTGCGAATAAACATATTTTCACATTCTCTTTGTTCAGGTTCAGCTGTTCTATGTGCAGCCTTCGACTCATCTGGTGTTCTGTCTAACTCCCAAAACCGTTCCACCAATGACTCGAGAGAACATTCCAATTTTTGAGCTACTTTATTACAGCTCAATTGTCGATGATTTAATTCACCGCTATATTTGCCGGATAGAATCCACCCGAATAAAGTTTTTTGGATTGAAGGAAGCTCTGTACTTAATTTAATTTGGCCGACGCACAGCAAATCAAAGAATGCTTCTGCTCCTAGCAACAAATCAATCTTTGCAGGTTTATGAAACTCTGGATCGGCCAACTCTATGTTTGCAGGTATTTTCCATTTGTCAGAAGGCAGCATTTGCCCAGGCTGACACGAAGATATATTATTTAATACCCAAAAATCGGTGGAAAAGCCATACAAATTTAAGCGACACTGGACATAAGCAGATACTTTATGTTTTATTGATGTAGTTGATTTACCTACTGTTATGACGCTTAGTGCTGACCTTTCTCGCTGCAATCTTAATTGTTGCGCCAAAGATTCAGACATAAAATTAATTTGCGACCCTGAATCCAACAAGGCTCTGGCCACGTGAACTTGGCCAAATCGATCCTTGACCTGAACACTCGCCGTCGCTTAAATAACTTGGTCAGTGCTAAGCACGTGACCTGTGTATGCGGCACTAGGACTTTGTTGAACTCGACTCATATCTATGAAGTAGGGAATGGTGAGATTTTGTGCACACCCGACACTTCGAAGCTTTGCAATTTGAAACCATATGGCCACTATTTAAACAATTTATGCATAGTTTATTAGCCTTTACGAATGCAAAACGATCTGCCACAGAAACAGAGCTAAAAGAGGGACACGAATCAATTTTGTGTTCCAGGCTCTGACAATAATTGCAACTGAGTCCTGTTTTCTTGCTAGATTTCTGCAATTCTTGATTGCCCTGCGCACACGAAAACGAAGCCTTAGTAGATATATAATGCGTGTTCTGGG
>JAEIFQ010000004.1:0-120345 GCA_018904025.1 Zaprionus vittiger | reverse complement strand
AGTCCTTACCAATATGGGTAAGCCAATAGAAATCAAAGCAGATAAAGATTCAGCATTTATGTGCGCAGCTTTACTACTTTGGTTACAAACAGAATTTAAAACTCGTATAAAATTCAGTTTTCCTATCACCTTTTATGGTTCAGGTAATCATGCTATTGAATACTCTGATTTTCCTATAGCTTGTGATAAGACCCAGATTTTATAGAATGAAGTGATCAAAGTGTTTTGAAAATCTCACTTGGTTAGCTTCGGAAAAAGCGAAACTATATTGAATACACCAACGAGCGACTTGGGGAGTGCGAGCAAAAGTACCAGCGGCCACGTGCGTTCCTCACGATCAGCCGCCAGCCAGGCACGCGTGACACGCGACACATGCACGTAGGCCCCAATAGGACCACGTGGTGGTAAAAATCCATGTGGAAATCCACATGACCAACGAGTACACGTGTGTGACATAGACCACGTGTGTCCCCTATGCCCTGTAATACCCCAGTAGGGTATAACCGACTAGTAGCTCCTCTCTTACTAAAGTCATGATAGTCCTAGTTTTATATAAATTTTCTGTAAAGACCCTGGCGAGACTGAGATATGTACCCCAGCCTGAGAAAGCATCCTTACAGATGGCGCCCGAGCATTTAGACATTTAGTTTTGAGAATTTTTAAAATCTTTTAGTGGATTAAAGACCCACAGAGCTAATTTTTCAGGGTATAGCAGGAAACACAAATGCACACAGTTATACATAGGGCATCAGTAGCCAACAAGACACATGTACATCGATGCAGGCTTACGAATCATAGTTTTTTTTTTATATATAAATTAGTCGTAGGACAGGTTCCACACATGTCTACGACTACTGCGCACACTGACGTATGCGCAAAATCTTGACTTTCTGATTTTTGTTTTACACCGCTCTACCCTTTTCCCCGCGCCGGCAAGCATGAGCGGCGACATCGCCCATGCAAAGGATAATTAAAAACCCAGTCGCGTCCGGACACACCAGTGGTCAACATCGACAACGTTGACAAACATTTTTATACCCTGTGCGCATCCCGCGAAAACATTTCTACGAGCAAGTATCCTGTTGATCCTGCCATCTCGAGAACATTTTTTATTTTTTTCTGTGAAACATTTATCAATAAAAACTGAGTCGCGTACGGACCAACAAGTAGTCAACATCGGCAACGTTGACAAACATTTTTATACCCTGCGCGCGTAAACATTTTGTGATCGATCTATTCGTTGATCATCGCCTCAAAGCGAACGGGCACGAAAGTAGTGAACAGTGAATCAAGATCGGACAAGAAACATTTCAGTGACGCACGTCACACATACCTCGCGAACATTTTTGAATTTTTTAACGTCGTCAACGAAGCCCAGCATGGGAACACGCTGGATCGCTTTCCGTAGGAAGAGCGAGCTGCAACTCATCCTTAAGGAGTTCGGGCTGGACACGCGCGGTACGGTGGAGGAGATGCGGAGCCGTCTGGTAGCATTCTCCAGTCAAGGGGACCTGTCGAAGGAACAGCTGCAACGACTGATGGAGCTGGAGGCCACTTTAGGCAATGCAGTGACGCCGGAGCCGAAACAGCCCGGAGCATGCTCACGCGACACCTCCCCGGCACCAGCGGAAGGTGGCTCTGAAGTCGTCATCCCCATACCAAGCCTGGAAGTTCGACGAGCAGTGAGTCCTTCGAGGAGCGTTACTAGCCGACACATCCCACCCGCTCCAGCGTCCAACGCGGCACTTCCAGCCAATAGTAGGACCAACGAACCAGGCCACCGCTGGATAGACCCATACGAGTTGGCCGACTGTGTACGGAAATGGGGCGTGACTGGCCCTTGGAGATTTATCGAGCAGCTGGAAGAGAAGGCAGCAATGTACAGCATTGATGTCCAACAACTACCGCATGCTGTAGCACACGTGCTGACGAGCCAAGCTGAGGTTTGGTTCAGGGTCAACACCCTCTACAAAGTCACCTGGGAGGAGTTCAAACAGGAGTTTATTGAGTTTTTTCTCCCCCCGCGCTATTTTCAACGACTGGAGGACGAGATCCGGAGCCGCACCCAACGCCGAGGTGAGCGATTCCGGGATTACGCACTGGCACTACGGCTGATGATGCGACGTGCCCAGTATACCCAGGAGCAGGAGCTGCACAGGATTTATGACAATATGACGCCGGAGTATCAACTCTTCACCCGCCGTCACGAGTTCCAAACATTGGCTCAGCTGAGCAAGCTCGTGACAACGTACGAGACAACGAAGGAGCTGCAACGCCAGGCAACAAGCCAGTTTGACCGCCGGAGGGAGAGCCCGAAGCCACCGAACCCGCCAGTAACGGACAGCGTGTCTCCAACGACACTGACCCCCTCAGCAGCGACAGCCACTCCCCACATAACACCAACAGGGGCGACAAAGGGCGACCTGCAGCGCGTGTGCCATAATTGCGCTCAGCCTGGGCATTTACAGGCAGACTGCCGTAATAGCCGAGTGTTGTTCTGTTGGGACTGCGGTCGAAACGGCGTTCGCACGGTGGACTGTTGTCGACGAACCACGTCGGGAAATGCTGCGCGTCTTCAGCCGAAGGGGAACCACTCGGAGACGCCGCAACGCAGTTCCCAGGAATAGCACCTCTGAGGTGCGGGAGTGGACGTGTCATCGCGAATGTTCGCATCGAGGGAACAACAACGGACGCCACGATCGACACGGGAGCTACGCGCAGCTTTATTAGCGAGCGTATGGCGGCCAGACTGAGCACACCGGAGAACGAGCGAGCAGCACTGATCCGTATCAAACTGGCGGATGGATCATCAAGAGACGAAGAACACGCACCAAGCGCGAAGGAACAACCAAGGACACGAGACAGAGTACACAAGCAATTTGCAGAGGGACAACCAAGGAAACGAGACGAGGTTGGCCAGCAGAGAGAAGAACAACGAGACAGCGAGGGACAATCCAGGACACCAGAGAAAACACAGCGAGGCACCGAGCACCGGCGAAGCACAGAGGAACCAACAGGAGCACAAGAGGACACGAGAGAAGGACAACGAGCCAGAGAGGAACAACCGAGGAAACGAGACGAGGTTGGCCAGCAGGGAGGAGCAGAAGAAACAGGAGCAGCGACAGCTGAAGAACAGGTGGAGGCCTTTCTACAGCCTGAACGGGCTGAGTTCGACGGTGTGATGGGGGTGTCACCCATTGCAGAACACGCAATCACGATGCGGGATGGGTACCTAAATAACAAGAGGTACTACAATTTACGCCGCCGGGAGTGGAAGCCAGGCATCGAGGACTAAGTCCTGCAGTCGGCGGATTCGCCGCCAAGTTGGCACCTCGCTACGATGGACCCTATCGAGTCGTGAGCTATCTCTCGCCCACGATCCTACGCCTCCAAGACGCGAAGACCAAGAAGAGACGCAGCGCAAGATTGGCCGACTTGAAGGCGTTTCATTGGGAAGAACCGACCAGCGAGGGTCAACAGGTACCGGGTGGAGTAGATTTCCTTTAATTACCCGGATTTGTGACCATAATTACTCTAGTTTCTAGTTTCACGTTTCGCACCATATTAGAGTCCAGATTAACCAGCACGGAGCGGTGACCATCCGAGAGCGGAAATAGACCCTGTCGTTTAATGTTAAGAATCTTTCCACCTAATCCCCGGTGAAGTAAGGGGGGGGTGTGACGCCGCATGAAGCGCGCCACATAATTTATAAATTTAACTTTAAACAAATATATATAAGATATCTTTAAGTCTAATATACCCCGCAGTATTAAGTAAAACCGAGGCAGAAGCATATGCAAAGGCAAGGGCGTAGGCAGAACATAAGGAACAGGGCACACAACGTAAGGAAACTCCAGACATTCGGCACCCATGCTTAGTAACGGTGCTTCGGTACCCAGAGCTGGTGCACAGTCGAACACCTGCACAAGTAACGGTACCTCGGTACTCAGAGCCTGGTGCGCACACAAGTTACGGTACCTCGGTACCCAGAGCCTGGTGCGCACGCACAAGTTACGGTACCTCGGTACCCAGAGCGTGAGCCTAGTGCGCACCCATGTAACGGTGCCTCGGTACCCAGAGCGTGTGCATAGACAGGCAGCGGCGCCAGGCAAGCAGCGGAACGCAAGCAGCGAATTGCGAGCTGCGAAACTAGGTCCAAGGGCAGTTGATCGCGAGCAGCTAAATGAGCCGGCAGCAAGCTCTCCCCCGGGGAAATTAAAACAAGTGCAAGTATAAGTTCAGTGCCAGCCCAAGGACCTTGACTGACGAGGATGAATCCTGTCGCAGGAGAGTCAAGGTGAGCAGTAAAACTCGAATATTAAGAGCTCAGTTTTCGAGCTACGTAATGGTGCGAAGTAGGCAGGAAGGCAGGGACTACCTAGAATAAGATTTAGTGCAAGGAAACAACAAGCTATTGAAATAAAATAAAACTATCGTATGTTATTAATATACCGAAACAAAACCAGCCGTGATTATTTAAATACCCAGTGATAAATTCTCTCCCCTCTAGAGCATTTGTGTGAAAGTGTCGTGTACGTGTGTGCCCGTGTGAGTGTGTATTCGCAGAGTAGCGCTTTTCTGGCATGTCGGTGCTCCGCTGGCCAGTAAGCGATTCTGAGCGTACACACGCACAGTCCGTGTCGTGAGTGAACGTTAGGTGACGAGCGGGTGCGTGAGCGTGTTCTCTAACTAGTTTGCGGCGTGGTGGAATACACCATCGAGCGACTTGTGGGAGTGCAGGCGAAAGTACCTGTGGTCACGGGCGTTCTGCACGGCCAGCGGCCGATCGCGAGTCGTGAGTGAGTGATAGTTGGCAAGCGGGGTGCGTGGGCGTGCACTCTAACTAGTTGCGGGTGGTGGAATACACCAACGAGCGACTTGGGGAGTGCGAGCAAAAGTACCAGCGGCCACGTGCGTTCCTCACGATCAGCCGCCAGCCAGGCACGCGTGACACGCGACACATGCACGTAGGCCCCAATAGGACCACGTGGTGGTAAAAATCCATGTGTAAATCCACATGACCAACGAGTACACGTGTGTGACATAGACCACGTGTGTCCCCTATACCCTGTAATACCCCAGTAGGGTATAACCGACTAGTAGCTCCTCTCTTACTAAAGTCATGATAGTCCTAGTTTTATATAAATTTTCTGTAAAGACCCTGACGAGACTGAGATATGTACCCCAGCCTGAGAAAGCATCCTTACAGATGGCGCCCGAGCAATATAATAGACATTTAGTTTTGAGAATTTTTAAAATCTTTTAGTGGATTAAAGACCCACAGAGCTAATTTTTCAGGGTATAGCAGGAAACACAAATGCACACAGTTATACATAGGGCATCAGTAGCCAACAAGACACATGTACATCGATGCAGGCTTACGAATCATAGTTTTTTTTTATATATAAATTAGTCGTAGGACAGGTTCCACACATGTCTACGACTACTGCGCACACTGACGTATGCGCAAAATCTTGACTTTCTGATTTTTGTTTTACACCGCTCTACCCTTTTCCCCGCGCCGGCAAGAATGAGCGACGACATCGCCCATGCGAAGGATAATTAAAAACCCAGTCGCGTCCGGACACACCAGTGGTCAACATCGACAACGTTGACAAACATTTTGATACCCTGTGCGCATCCCGCGAAAACATTTCTACGAGCAAGTATCCTGTTGATCCTGCCATCTCGAGAACATTTTTTATTTTTTTCTGTGAAACATTTATCAATAAAAACTGAGTCGCGTACGGACCAACAAGTAGTCAACATCGGCAACGTTGACAAACATCTTTATACCCTGCGCGCGTAAACATTTTGTGATCGAGCTATTCGTTGATCATCGCCTCAAAGCGAACATTTTCGTGAACGGGCACGAAAGTAGTGAACAGTGAATCAAGATCGGACAAGAAACATTTCAGTGACGCACGTCACACATACCTCGCGAACATTTTTGAATTTTTTAACGTCGTCAACGAAGCCCAGCATGGGAACACGCTGGATCGCTTTCCGTAGGAAGAGCGAGCTGCAACTCATCCTTAAGGAGTTCGGGCTGGACACGCGCGGTACGGTGGAGGAGATGCGGAGCCGTCTGGTAGCATTCTCCAGTCAAGGGGACCTGTCGAAGGAACAGCTGCAACGACTGATGGAGCTGGAGGCCACTTTAGGCAATGCAGTGACGCCGGAGCCGAAACAGCCCGGAGCATGCTCACGCGACACCTCCCCGGCACCAGCGGAAGGTGGCTCTGAAGTCGTCATCCCCATACCAAGCCTGGAAGTTCGACGAGCAGTGAGTCCTTCGAGGAGCGTTACTAGCCGACACATCCCACCCGCTCCAGCGTCCAACGCGGCACTTCCAACCAATAGTAGGACCAACGAACCAGGCCACCGCTGGATAGACCCATACGAGTTGGCCGACTGTGTACGGAAATGGGGCGTTGCCTTCAATGGCGACGCGACTGACCCTTGGAGATTTATCGAGCAGCTGGAAGAGAAGGCAGCAATGTACAGCATTGATGTCCAACAACTACCGCATGCTGTAGCACACGTGCTGACGGGCCAAGCTGAGGTTTGGTTCAGGGTCAACACCCTCTACAAAGTCACCTGGGAGGAGTTTAAACAGGAGTTTATTGAGTTTTTTCTCCCCCCGCGCTATTTTCAACGACTGGAGGACGAGATCCGGAGCCGCACCCAACGCCGAGGTGAGCGATTCCGGGATTACGCACTGGCACTACGGCTGATGATGCGACGTGCCCAGTATACCCAGGAGCAGGAGCTGCACAGGATTTATGACAATATGACGCCGGAGTATCAACTCTTCACCCGCCGTCACGAGTTCCAAACATTGGCTCAGCTGAGCAAGCTCGTGACAACGTACGAGACAACGAAGGAGCTGCAACGCCAGGCAACAAGCCAGTTTGACCGCCGGAGGGAGAGCCCGAAGCCACCGAACCCGCCAGTAACGGACAGCGTGTCTCCAACGACACTGACCCCCTCAGCAGCGACAGCCACTCCCCACATAACACCAACAGGGGCGACAAAGGGCGACCTGCAGCGCGTGGCCCATAATTGCGCTCAGCCTGGGCATTTACAGGCAGACTGCCGTAATAGCCGAGTGTTGTTCTGTTGGGACTGCGGTCGACACGGCGTTCGCACGGTGGACTGTTGTCGACGAACCACGTCGGGAAATGCTGCGCGTCTTCAGCCGAAGGGGAACCACTCGGAGACGCCGCAACGCAGTTCCCAGGAATAGCACCTCTGAGGTGCGGGAGTGGACGTGTCATCGCGAATGTTCGCATCGAGGGAACAACAACGGACGCCACGATCGACACGGGAGCTACGCGCAGCTTTATTAGCGAGCGTATGGCGGCCAGACTGAGCACACCGGAGAACGAGCGAGCAGCACTGATCCGTATCAAACTGGCGGATGGATCATCAAGAGACGAAGAACACGCACCAAGCGCGAAGGAACAACCAAGGACACGAGACAGAGTACACAAGCAATTTGCAGAGGGACAACCAAGGAAACGAGACGAGGTTGGCCAGCAGAGAGAAAAACAACGAGACAGCGAGGGACAATCCAGGACACCACAGGACTCCAGGACTCCACAGGAGCACAAGAGGACACGAGAGAAGGACAACGAGCCAGAGAGGAACAACCGAGGAAACGAGACGAGGTTGGCCAGCAGGGAGGAGCCGAAGAAACAGGAGCAGCGACAGCTGAAGAACAGGTGGAGGCCTTTCTACAGCCTGAACGGGCTGAGTTCGACGGTGTGATGGGGGTGTCACCCATTGCAGAACACGCAATCACGATGCGGGATGGGTACCTAAATAACAAGAGGTACTACAATTTACGCCGCCGGGAGTGGAAGCCAGGCATCGAGGACTAAGTCCTGCAGTCGGCGGATTCGCCGCCAAGTTGGCACCTCGCTACGATGGACCCTATCGAGTCGTGAGCTATCTCTCGCCCACGATCCTACGCCTCCAAGACGCGAAGACCAAGAAGAGACGCAGCGCAAGATTGGCCGACTTGAAGGCGTTTCATTGGGAAGAACCGACCAGCGAGGGTCAACAGGTACCGGGTGGGGTAGATTTCCTTTAATTACCCGGATTTGTGACCATAATTACTCTAGTTTCTAGTTTCACGTTTCGCACCATATTAGAGTCCAGATTAACCAGCACGGAGCGGTGACCATCCGAGAGCGGAAATAGACCCTGTCGTTTAATGTTAAGAATCTTTCCACCTAATCCCCGGTGAAGTAAGGGGGGGGTGTGACGCCGCATGAAGCGCGCCACATAATTTATAAATTTAACTTTAAACAAATATATATAAGATATCTTTAAGTCTAATATACCCCGCAGTATTTTGTAAAACCGAGGCAGAAGCATATGCAAAGGCAAGGGCGTAGGCAGAACATAAGGAACAGGGCACACAACGTAAGGAAACTCCAGACATTCGGCACCCATGCTTAGTAACGGTGCTTCGGTACCCAGAGCTGGTGCACAGTCGAACACCTGCACAAGTAACGGTACCTCGGTACCCAGAGCCTGGTGCGCACACAAGTTACGGTACCTCGGTACCCAGAGCGTGAGCCTAGCGCACGCACAAGTTACGGTACCTCGGTACCCAGAGCGTGAGCCTAGTGCGCACCCATGTAACGGTGCCTCGGTACCCAGAGCGTGTGCATAGACAGGCAGCGGCGCCAGGCAAGCAGCGGAACGCAAGCAGCGAATTGCGAGCTGCGAAACTAGGTCCAAGGGCAGTTGATCGCGAGCAGCTAAATGAGCCGGCAGCAAGCTCTCCCCCGGGGAAATTAAAACAAGTGCAAGTATAAGTTCAGTGCCAGCCCAAGGACCTTGACTGACGAGGATGAATCCTGTCGCAGGAGAGTCAAGGTGAGCAGTAAAACTCGAATATTAAGAGCTCAGTTTTCGAGCTACGTAATGGTGCGAAGTAGGCAGGAAGGCAGGGACTACCTAGAATAAGATTTAGTGCAAGGAAACAACAAGCTATTGAAATAAAATAAAACTATGTTATTAATATACCGAAACAAAACCAGCCGTGATTATTTAAATACCCAGTGATAAATTCTCTCCCCTCTAGAGCATTTGTGTGAAAGTGTCGTGTACGTGTGTGCCCGTGTGAGTGTGTATTCGCAGAGTAGCGCTTTTCTGGCATGTCGGTGCTCCGCTGGCCAGTAAGCGATTCTGAGCGTACACACGCACAGTCCGTGTCGTGAGTGAACGTTAGGTGACGAGCGGGTGCGTGAGCGTGTTCTCTAACTAGTTTGCGGCGTGGTGGAATACACCATCGAGCGACTTGTGGGAGTGCAGGCGAAAGTACCTGTGGTCACGGGCGTTCTGCACGGCCAGCGGCCGATCGCGAGTCGTGAGTGAGCGATAGTTGGCAAGCGGGGTGCGTGGGCGTGCACTCTAACTAGTTGCGGGTGGTGGAATACACCAACGAGCGACTTGGGGAGTGCGAGCAAAAGTACCAGCGGCCACGTGCGTTCCTCACGATCAGCCGCCAGCCAGGCACGCGTGACACGCGACACATGCACGTAGGCCCCAATAGGACCACGTGGTGGTAAAAATCCATGTGGAAATCCACATGACCAACGAGTACACGTGTGTGACATAGACCACGTGTGTCCCCTATGCCCTGTAATACCCCAGTAGGGTATAACCGACTAGTAGCTCCTCTCTTACTAAAGTCATGATAGTCCTAGTTTTATATAAATTTTCTGTAAAGACCCTGGCGAGACTGAGATATGTACCCCAGCCTGAGAAAGCATCCTTACAACATAAATTATTAGATTAATATATAGCAGATGTAAATAAAAATTGAAAATCATGCAAAACCAAAGAAGGGCAAATTATCAGAATTCAAAATGATAATACAAAAAAATTAGGAATTTAAAGAAAAATAAAACTCAAAAATAATTAATTAAACTCAAACATGAGTAAATTAAATTGAAAATTGAAATTAAAATCAAAAATAATAAACTAAGTTAGATTTAAAAGAAATCTAACAGCTACATAAATAGCCAAATTAAAAATTCAAAAGAGTACAGGCTTGAAGAGCAGTAACTCCCAAAATCAACAAAAGTGTAAAACAAAATTAAGGAAAAAAACAGCCAAACAATAATTAATCAGAATCACTCACAGTTTGTTGTTTTCCATCGACGAAAGATTTTCCGTGGTGTGGTGTAATTTGATGTGTGTAGGTATAGATGTTTGCATTTAAGTTTATTTCGTTTGTCACTAATGATTTTTTTTTCTGTGTATTTGTTTAAGTCACTTGTTTTTTTGTTAGAATTACCTTTTTATGGTCATTTGCAGATAGGCAGAGAAAAAATTTAAAACAAAAATTATTGGCAACTCGCAATATTTATATAGATGTATTTATTCGCACCAATGACTCTATTATTTAACAACTTACTTTTAGATCTTTTAATTTAGAATTATTACCAAATATTTTAGTTAGGATAATCACTGTGATATTATAGTTTGTATGATCTTATTTACGGCAATCACTGTGATAGTATAATTTCCATTAACTTATTTCAGGCAATCACTGTGATATTATGGTTTTTTAGAGCTTATTAAAGCGATCACTGTGATATTATAGTTTTCCTTATCTTATTTAAGGCAATCACTGTGATATTTTAGTTTTCATTAAATTATTTAGGGCAATCACTATGATATTTTAGCTATCATTAACTTATTTAGAGCAATCACTGTGATATTTTAGTTTTCATTAACTTATTTAGGGCAATCACTGTGATATTTTAGTTTTTATTAAATTATTTTGGGCAATCACTGTGACAGTATAATTTCCATGAACTTATTTCAGGCAATCATTGTGATATTACAGTTTTTTTAGAGCTTATTAAAGCGACCACTGTGATATTTTAGTTTTCATTAACTTATTTAGGGCAATCACTGTGATATTTTAGTTTTCATTAAATTATTTAGGGCAATCACTGTGATAGTATAATTTCCGTTAACTTATTTCAGGCAATCACTGTGATATTATGGTTTTTTAGAGCTTATTAAAGCGATCACTGTGATATTTTAGTTTTCATTAACTTATTTAGGGCAATCACTGTGATATTTTAGTTTTCATTAACTTATTTAGGGCAATCACTGTGATATTTTAGTTTTCATTAAATTATTTAGGGCAATCACTGTGATATTTTAGTTTTCTTTAACTTATTTAGGGCAATCACTGTGATATTTTAGTTTTTATATATTCATATTTAGTTTTCAGAGAACCTTTGTTTTTTTGTTTTTCCAGCCACTCCACGAGGTTACCTTAATCGTCCAAAATCTCGGCAATCTTAATCAATGGGTAAAATTCACCAATTAGAATTTTGTTATAGGCTTGTTTTTCTGCAATACTCACTTAATATTTCTGGGATATATTAAATATTTTTATATTTAATAATAATGAAAATCCTCCTCTTGGTTACTTAAAGGGGAGTACCATGGAACGTTATGTTCAAATGCCGGAATTACAAGAAACCAAAAAAAAACCGAAAACAACCAGTGACCAGCGCCACTTCAACTCCCCCCGGCTAAAATCAGACTTGGTGGAGTCAACAAGGATGATACACGCTTGGAGCTGGTTGTTACTGCTTAAGATCCTTGGCGTGAAATTTAACAATAAAATTTCCTTTCATGTCCTCGACTTCATAATAGGCGGATCCAAGCTTCTTTTTTATGCGAGCTTTTATGAACGAAGGGGCTAATTTGGCACAGAAACCTTTTGCATAATTACTTTGCTGAAAATTTCGACGGAAAATTTCTTGACCTTCCACGAACGTTATCTCCCGACTGCGCATGTTATATGCTCTTTCGTTGCGCGTACGCTGCTTTGGCATACTACGTGCAGCCTGGTCTCGCATGATATTCGTGGAATCTTCCCGATTAAAAGATATCGACCGATCTTCTATACAGTTCAATCGCCGCAACAACTCATATTGAGAACCGTTGGTCAGCATATGCTGCCCAAACACCAAATGATAAGGAGTATTATTCACCGCCTTGTGATGGCTTGATCGAAGTGCGCAACAAACCTGACTTAGATTTGCATCCCAATTATCTTGGTCTGGGCTTATGTACGCCTTGATGGCGGCTAGCACCGATCTATTCACCCGTTCGAAGGCATTTCCTTGAGGAGATAAGATGCCGTGTAGGCATGATGAACGCTATATTTTTGTAATAAGGTATTGAAGACATTCGATTTAAACTGTACCCTATTGTCCGAAACAACAGTTTCCGGTACCCCAAAACAATGAAATAACTCCTCGTCTATATATGGCAAAATTGCATCGACGGAAAACTTTTTCAAGGCTTTTATTAACAAGAATTTGCTGCAGTGGTCGAGGACAATAAAAATACCAATATTACCGGTTTTAGAGCGTGGATATGGTCCCAGGTAATCCACATAAAGTTTTTGAAAAAATCCATGGCTCTGTTTTGTCTTAGATAATGGTGGCCTGAGAGTTTGGTTCGGATGTTTCGTGCATTTACAAATTTCGATTGAATCACGTACCTTCTCACAACTACCGCTGGGTTTGACCAAAAATAATTTCGACGGATACGTTCTAATGTTTTATTAATCCCGCCATGTGCCGCTAAATTATCTGTATGTGCCCATTGCAAAACGACAGGAACGAGTTCCGTAGGAATCCACAGCTTAAAAATAGTGTCATCCGCTAATTGTTCTGTTGAAGCATGTTCGGCTCGTCGAAAAATAAACCCACCAATAACTTTAATTTCGGAAGAAGTAGACAAGCTCCGTGGGACCTCTTCTTTAAGAGTTTGATACTCTTGTGAGTGAAATTGAGGCAACTGCAAGTCAACTCCCATGCCATGGTCAAGTGCGGAAAGATCCTCAGTGAAGACACGGGACAGAGCATCAGGCACAATATTCTGTTGGCCTTTTCGATGTTTAATCTGAAAATCATATCCTTGTAGTTTTAAGGCCCACCTAGCCAATCGACTACTAAGGTCCGATTGGGACATAAGCCACTTTAAGGACGCGTGATCGGTTATGACCGTGAACGACTGTCCTTCGACACAAGCACGGAATTTCTGGATGCACAAAATAGCTGCCAAACATTCCTTTTCAGTTACTGAGTAGTTACGCTGACACGGGTTAAGTTTCTTCGACATATAGGAAATCGGAACTTCCTCCCCACTATCAGTCAACTGCATCAGCACGCCGCCAACACCAGTATGACTTGCATCACAGTGTATATAAAAGGAATGCGAAAAATTAGGTGTGTGCAACACTGGTGCAGTAATCATCGCCTGCTTTAGCTCATTGAACGCTACGTTGGCTACTTCAGACAATAGAAACTTTTGTTTTCCCTTCAGAGCATCCGTTAAGGGTGTAGCAAGGGAAGCATAGTTTTTAATAAACTTTTGGTACCACCCAGTCATACCAAGGAATCGGCGTAGTTGTTTAACGGACCGTGGCGGTGGATATTCCATAATTGCCGATATCTTATCGTGATCCATGGCAATGGTGCCGTTTCCAATAATATGCCCTAAGTACCCTACCTCTCGCATGCAAAATTTGCTTTTTTTAACGTTGATAGTAAGACCAGCGTTCTCTAATCATAAGGCTATGTCCTTTAGAACCGCCAGATGTCGATCAAACGTGTCCGAAACTATCAGAAGATCGTCGAGGTAAATAAACACTTCAACACTTAAGCAAGCAGGAATTGTGCGGTCGATTACCTTGCACATGGTCGAAGGAGCATTGGTGAGGCCAAAAGGCATTACTGTAAATTGGTAGAGTGGCCTACCAGGTACTGAGAACGCCGTTTTATCCCTTGACGAAGGATCGAGAGGAATTTGCCAATAGGCATCTTTTAAGTCCAGGCTTGTTATATATTCGGCGTTTGGGAGACGACTCAAGAGACCATGAATAATTGGCATCGGATATGCATCCTTGCGCGTAATATTATTTACTTTTCGGCTATCTAGACATAGACGGACTTTTCCAGGTTTTTGTACCAATAGCACTGGAGAAGACCACGAGCTATCGGACTCCTCTATAACTCCTAAAGCCAGCATTCGATCGAGTTCTTCGAACATCATCTGTTCAATCGCAGGTGACACTGGATAGTGTCTCTGCTTGATAGGCACAGCATCGCCAACATCGATCGAGTGGAACAGCAGAGTGGTCCTTCCTAAGCCTTTGTCCGTAAAAGAAGGGAACCTTTTTATGGTGTCTTCTAGCGATTTCTGCTGATTTTCGGTTAGCAAACAGAACACGTTGCGGTCAATTGTTGCAAGGTGCTCATTCTCTGCATCTATCCCTAAACCTTGAGGCAACAACTGAAATTTGGTCCAGAAGTCGATGCCTAAATAAAGCGATTGCTTCAGTGAAGGCACAATAAAGAACGTGAACGGTTTGGTATCTCCGTTGTACTCAATGGAGGTGTGGATTTTCCCCAAAATTTCTTGGGACTTGCCATCCGCCGTCTGAACGTTCCAAGTTATAGGATTGAAATGGATTTCTTCCTTTAAGATATCGGCCGCTAACCTTCCGCCAATGCAGCTGACTGACGCACCAGTACAGAGACTCCTAATACAGAGACTCTAGCGTACGGCGTTACATCAAGCGCTCCGAGCCCCGCCAGTTTGTTTTCAATCTGAATTAGATCATAATAGGTATTAAGGCGCTGAGTCGAACGAGATACCGTTTTAGAGAAAGAAAAATTAGTGGACGTAGTAATGGGCTGTGATAAGGACATGTCAGGTAAATTAGTATATTCAGGTGGAGTTTGAGTAGAACACTCGGTTATTCGGTGTTGGTCGCCCTCGAAATCATCGGTTTGCGTGCTCCTTTCCAAGGTGCACGCGCTTGACCGTTTTTTGGAGTGCAACACTGAGGACAAGATGGCCGATAAGTGTCTGCTTTGCCAAAACCGTAGCAGAAAACTTTACGCTCGGTCATACAATCTTGGTAGCGGTGGCGAACTTTACCACAATTCCAGCAGGATAACAGCAGCAGTTAACAGCTGCTGACTCCGCTTCGTCTTCTTCTGACTCACTTTCGGATGCCACTGCCACTTCATCCACCAGACGGCGCGAAGCCGGCTGAGGCTTTCGTAACCCAGGCTTTACAGTTTGCATAAAGGCTTTTTTGGTACGAATTATATGTCGAAGCTGAGGAACAGTGCTTATCACTTGATATAAACTCATGCTGTATCTCCGGAAATAGATTCGATCGAATCGATTCCAGTAACGCTGAATCTGGTAATGGCAGAGAGAGTTTATCGGAGAGCAAAACTACGCTTTCGTAAAACTCATCAAAAGATTCGCCTTCTTTTTGCTTCCTCCGATGTATTTCTGCTCTAATGCTTACATCAGAGCGTTCTTCTTTAAACTGCGTACGCAATGCATCGCATAAGGCAGCCCAAGTGACACTAGGCATTCTCCTATGGTAACGCCAATACCAGTCACTGGCACAGCCTTAAAATAAGGTGCTTATGTGGCTCATCAATAGAGCGAAATTTCCATCTAAGGACTGGTTCGTCAATGCTTCCATCCGATAAAGAAATCTTCGACGCTCAACCCAGATCTTCCTGAAAACTTAAGTTTCCAACTGCCTATTATTTGGCTAACTCTATCCAGCCGAATAACGGAGTCTTTATGAGAGATCCTTGTTTGACCAATTGGACTCCTAGGCAATTGAAGCGGTACTTCACTCGAAAGGGGCAACGCTGGAGTGTCAAGCCTGAGGTTATTTGACAAGGCTGTCACCATGCCTTGAATGCTGCTTTGAAAAACTGCTGCCGACATCTCAGTTTGTCTCGCAGCTGACGCAGTTATGGCATCAATCAAAACTTGTTGAGACGCATTTAAAAGCACTGAGGCTCCAGCATTTGGTTTTTCTTGACCCATGCTGTCGCTCTCTTGCTCATCCAGTCTTTGCTGATTACGAGTGCGTGGCATAGCAGCGTCGGGTAAACTCTGCGTGGACTGATGGATGTCGGTGTTAACCGTTAAATTGAGCAGTGACGTCTGCAAGGAAGATTTACACACGGGACATCGCTCGCGGTTAGATACTTTGGTGTTAAAGCAAACCCAGTGAAAGGTGTGACCGCAACTAGTGGTCAATAGTTCAATCAATCTCCTTTAAGCAAATAAAGCACATCACGTCTACAATGGTTTTTGAGCTTCGACTCCAAAACATAATTCAAAAGATTCGTTAAATGGTACGCTATTTGTAAGCGTTATTTAATCGTAATATAAGAAAAGAATCGCAGCAGAAAAAAATAATAAAGTAATCAAAAAATATAAAGAATATTATATCAAAGATATAATCATAAGAAAAACATTTCAGGAGTCATGAATTCCAGTTATGAGAGAGATGCAAAAAAAAAAAATTGTTTAACATTACAACCGATTTAAAACTCTCTATTCTATCCGTTATTTATAGGAAATTGGGACAAAAACACGAGCACAACACAGTTTCTTGATAAGCGGGCAAACCATATAGGATAGGACTCCAACGCTTTAATTATATTAAAAGGGAAAAGAAGGGATTTTGAATTGTCCTGGAAGTGATATTGATTCAATCAATCACTTATCCACAATGACATTTCAGAGAAACTTCACACAAACAAATTAATTAGTGGTTAGCTGTGCAATATACTCTTTGCTTTGCTAAATGCAACCAACCCTTTTCAAACTTTTCAGTGCAATATTTTTTTCAGTAGTGGCAAGTGATAGCTTTAAACTCTAGCACACAAGATCCAACTACTATATATAACACCTGAAAGCTTCTTACCGGTACTTAATTTGAAAATTTCAAATATTTTTAACAAAAAGGGAAAATTTCAGATTCTATCGATGTCGCACTAGTCAAAGATGGAAACGACTATTTATTTTATTTAATTCGGACCCCGCCGGATCAAGGCCCCACGTTGGGCGGCAATATATTTATTATTATTATTAATTTGTAGCATACAACGTATGACAAGTGAGCAGATGTTATTTAGTTGACGGTACGTAAGCACGCGCTGGTCTCCGGCTCATGTGTGTCGGCAATGGGGTGGGTAAATGAAACATAACCGTTTCAACTCAGGCTCAAACCAATAATAACATAAATAAAAAAAATCGCGTGCTGTATTGCCTTACGACAATCGCAAGACAGAACCAGAAATCGGGAACAGACTCGGTCGGACCACGACTGCAGGGGAAGAGAAAGAGAGCAGTAGTTCGGAAGTAATAAAATTTTATAGCAGCCTTCTGAGCGCGCCTCGCTTACTGAAGCGGCTGTTACCCCACCCTTCCATGATCGCCTGCGTTGCGCGATATAAATATCGGCGATCCCTTTAGACCACTATTCTTCAATGCATAGTTGCCTCATATCCATCCTCCATGACTCCCGAAAACCATAGTGATTTAAGCTAAATTCATTTTAAATCAATTTATTCCTTAAAATATTAATGCCTTTCCTAACCATCTCATTAACATAATCTTTATGTAATGTATACTTTTTCTTTCGATTTCTAGTTAAGGGTAAGAGTGTATCTTAGTACTAATTCTTAATTTTCATTTAAAACAAGGCGGTATCTTATTTATTTATTTGTTCATTAATTTCATTCATTTGTCCCGTAGCCGCATACCTCACCTAGTAAGTATATGGAGCATTCCAAGTGTTCTTGTGTGTCGTCGACTTGTTCTGTTGATAGGTTCCCCAAATGAAGTCAAGGGTTCTGTTAAAGAACCGTTTTCATTGACTTTTTAATTAATTTTAACAATTGATGGTTAGCCAGATTACAGATTTATTCGGATTACGGTTGTGATTTTGGGAGCTTCACGTCCAATGTGGCTGACAGTAGGCGATGGAAAGGGCAGAAAGTGGATGACAGTAGGCGATGGAAAGAAAAAACTAGCGATGATTCTCAGGATATCGATTACAGATTCATATCTAGCAAATTAAGATTTTAGTAAATGTGATTGGCAAATTCAAGGGTTGCCAGATCTCCATAAATGCCTTCTAGCGTCGGTGCTGGTTCTCTCCAGAGCTCCGGCTCCGGTGCCGAATGCGGCGTTTGCATCCAGCGGGGGGAGCGCGTGTAAGAGCGGCGGTCAGTAGGGGAGGGTGGAAGATACTTAGAGAGAGTTCATAACTCCTCCCCCCTCAAGATCTGCGTCCCGCAGATTATAGGGCTTTGGGTGCCCTGCCAGCGTCTAACGTCTCCGGGTCCGGGGTGCTGTTTGTCACGACAAGGATGACCTTGGTCGATGTCAGCTTCCTCCATATGGTGTAGAGAACCGCTCCGACAACCAAAGCGACCAATGCCTCCAGAAGGAAGGAAAAAGAAACCCTCTCGGATATCCCAAAAAGTGTCTCCTCGACATCCTCGACCAGTTCTATCCGAGCCTCGTTATTCTTGAGGAATTCACATCTAGCCTGAGCACCCTTCAAAAGCTTGGAGATGCAGCCGTTTTCGTCCATCTTCAGGAGATTTTTTCCGGACAAACAGTTGTGTTGCCCATGGAGAGGCAATCGTCCCATGACTTGTTTTCCTCAAGGGTTGCAGCCAAGAAGAAGCAAACGGTAGTGCTTGGGGGCGACCTTAAGGCACGGCCAGAATGTACAGAAGCACAGTTCCATTAGTAACCACAGACAAGTGCGAAAACTCCGTGCTTCGACTATTCTTAGGAATTCACAGCAAGTTCCTAAGACTTCAGTCAAAAGCTTGGTACTACCCGTGGTCCAGTTAGGAGAGTTGACGATCCCGACTTAGCCCACTGGCACGCTTAAGTCAGCTCGCCGACCTGACTATCGATGTCTCAAGGCTTGCAGGATAGGGTCGTAGCCGTGTGTACATATCGGTCGATGGCAACCGTATAATCCGATGTACAGTAGCCTCGTTCCAGTTGCCTCAGAGACTCAGTGAGCCATCAAATAGTCCAGCGTTTATCCGCACTTGTTGGTCTGGCCGATTTTACGACATTTTCCTGAGCATGAAGAATGCGTCCAAGTCCGCCATCCGGTGAGCCCGCAAGTCACTTCCAGGCGGACCCAGTGCAGTCCAGACGACGCCCACGACTTAGCCCGTCAGTCTTGACAGGCCCTCTTGTGACTCCTCCAAGTAGTGCGCCACCAGCGCTGCAATCCTGGGACCCGTTAGGTGCACCGCCTCGCGTCGAGCCTCCTGGATCAGCGACTCGAGCCTTCCCAAGTCGATTACATGTGCCAGTTTGAACTGGCCGTTGACACGCCAGACGTTGCCCATTTGCAGAGGGACGAGCGGAGCCTCATATTTAAAGATGTCCGAGGCTCCCACTATATGGGCGACAATGATAGTTGCAATATTGGTTAGAGAGTGGCCTTATAAATATTCTTTTTTTTAGAAAAAAATTATTTAAAGGAAAAAAATAAATTTTAAAAAAATATTAAGTTTTTTTTTTTAAATGTTTAGTGATTTTTTGTTGTGTGTAAAAAATAAAAAAAAAAAAAAAAAAAAAAAAAAGAGTGGACTGTAATTATCTTTTTTCTAGTTTGCACACTTTATTTCTTATTGTGTCCATACAATGTTGGCGAGTTCATTCTCGCGTAGCTTTCTCTTAGCATCTTCACAAAATACTACCCTTTAGGCATTCAGGTAAATTAGAACCACAAGTGTATCCACGCATAGATTGGGAGCTTTCAAGTGCCATTTGTTGCGTTCCTGGAGACTCGTCAAGTACTCCATATGCCAGCGCTTCCAGAATCCCTGTACCATAGCCTGAAGCTGAGTCCAACGCTATAATCTATTAATGATTGTGTTCAAAAGCGACGGTTCCGGCAAAGCTGTGTACGGTTGTCCCACTAGAAAGTGTGCCTGTGTCAGTAGGTCAAGGCTGTCATCACCAGATTGTGACAAAGGCCGTGAATTCAGAAGAGCTTCGATTTGTGTCAATACGGTACACAACTCCTCAAAGGTGAGAGCGGCTGCTCCTACTACTCGGCGCAAATGAAGTTTAATTGAACGCACGCCCGATTCCCACAACCCACCAAAATGTGGTGCGGACGGGGGGAATGAAATGCCAAGTGAGTCCTTCCGTGGCAAAGAAGTTAGCTAGTTGCTCATCCTTAGCATGTGTTGTAGCTACTTCTCGCATAGTATTCAGCTCCTGTTTGGCTCCGTGGAATGTAGTTCCGTTGTCGGATTAAAGATCCGTCGGTGTCTTCCTTCGTGCACAAAAGCGTTTAAACGCGGCTATAAACGCATTCGTAGTCAGATCGCTGACTACCTCAATATGGATGGCCTTAGTTGCCAGACACACAAAGATGGCAAACCCTGCCTTGCCAATCCTCGGAGTTCGACCCTTAGATTCTTTTATAGCGATTGGCCCGCGTAGTCGAGACCAGTGTGTTGAAAACATGGACTTTGATGAACTCTAGGTACAGGTAGATCTGCCAGTACCTGCTGTGCTGTGTTACGGCGTTGCATAAAACATTGCTTGCAACGAAAGACTTCTTTCCTGATTAAGTTACGTGCGCCCAATATCCAAAATTGTTGTCGAACGATATAGAAAGTAGCTTCAACGCCGGAATGAAGATGAGTTCTGTGAAAATAATGAATTAATAACGATGCAATAGCCGAAGACTTAGCTACGAGAATGGGATGTTTTGCATTGAAGATCAGTTCAGATTTCACAATGCGTCCTCCGACTCGCAGTAATCCAATCGGGTCACAAAATGGTGCGAGCTTTATTAATCTCGATTTTGTTTGTCGAAGGTTGCTTCTCGATAATGTTCTAATCGATACCATTAAACTATTACCTCATTCGGTATTTGGCAATGAGTATGCTATCATACTATCATATCTTGTTACAATACCAGTAGCAGATAAAAGTGCAAGAACAGTAGCAAGAGCAATATTTGAATCGTTTGTATTAAGGTACGGTCCTATGAAAACGTTCATAACAGACATGGGTAGTAGTGTTGGGTAAACCTAGTTCAATTTGAGGAATAAGTTCGTTCGTTCGTTTAAAATCAATGAACTAGGTCGTTCATTTAGTTCAATCGTTCATTTTTTTAAACTTGCTTAAAGGTGCTTCAAAAAATAAAAAAAAAAATTTATGAATTTATTTCATACAATGCTGTCATTGAAAATTAGTATTATTTATTCAATTGGGTTGGCGCTTTGTTTCCTCCAAAGCTGCTGGGTGCTTATTTTTAATGTGACGCGATAAGTTTCCTTGCGATCCACCAGCCACACTAAGCACAGTTTTGCAGTATTTGCATTTAGCACTCTTCTCATCCACTGAATCAAAGAAATTCCAAACTTTGCTATGCTTTCGTTTTGAAGCCATATTCACGCACAAATTTGTAAACCGTAATTTTAAATGTGCGCGAAAATTAATCAGCTTATTCGATAAGTGAACTTTCGAACTACATGAACTAAGACCGATCTATCGAACTAAGTGAACTAGTGTTGTGTCGTTCGTGAACGAACGAACTAAATTGAACTATTCACCAAACTGAACGAACGAACTATCAGGGTAAGAGATCAAAATGAACGACGTGAACTAAGTGAACTATATTGAACTAAGTGAACTATATTGAACTAAGTGAACTAAATTGAACTAACGAACTATATTGAACTATAAAGACAGACCTAGTTCGTTCGTTCAGTTTGGTGAATAGTTCAATTTAGTTCGTTCGTTCACGAACGACACAACACTAATGGGTAGTGAATACAAAAATTCACTTATTAGTGATTTGTGCAAGTATATGAAAATATGTAATATACAATCAACAGCACATCATCATGAAACTTTAGGAACAGTAGAGAGAAGTCATCGAACATTCAATGAATATGTACGCTCATACATTTCAATCGATAAAGACGACTGGGACATATGGTTGAATTATTTCACTTATTTTTTCAACACAGCTCCATCAACAGTACACGAATACTGCCCATATGAACTTATCTTTGGCCGATCACCAAGACAGTTTATTGAATTTAATAATTCGAACAAAATCGACCCTATATATAACATTGAGGATTACTCAAAAAAGTTTAAGTTTAGACTAGAAGTCGCGCAAAATAGAGTTAGGACACTAATAGAAAAAGGAAAACAAAAAAGAAAGCTAGATTACGATAAAACAAATAGAGATGTAGAATTAAAGGTTGCCTACCTTTACTTTTAAAATATGAAACAGGTCAAAAGCTAGAGAGTAAATATATAGGACCTTTTGAAGTAGTAAGCATAACTTAAATATTAAAAATTAAAAGTATGAAAAATAAACAACAATTAGTTCATAAAGATAGGCTTTAAGCATTTATTTTTGAGAGATTATGCTGCACGTCCAATGTGGCTGACAGTAGGCGATGGAAGGAGAAAGAATTAGCGATGATTCCCAGGATATCGATTACAGATTAATATCTAGCAAATTAAGATTAAAGTAAATGTGATTGCCAAATTCAAGGGTTGCCAGATCTTCATAAATTGATCTTATGTTTGATGTTTTACAATAAGAACATAATTTAAAAAGCTCGCGTCGGTTTTCCGGTTAGTGTGTTTGGGAATAAGTCGACTGCCTTCTAGCGGATATATAATTTATATCGTTGGAATTTATCTTTGCACCTTTCTTTAAATTTAGTTAAATTCAAAGTTAGGGATAAACTTTCTGTAAAAACCGCAAAGTCCAAGAAACGACTTTATTTGTTTAAGGGTTTTGGGAATCGGAAAATTCTTTATTGCGTTTATTTTTATTGGGTTAGGTTTTATACCTTCAGTTGTTATAATATGTCCTAGAAATTCTGTTTCCTTTTTTAAAAATTCCTTTAATTTAGCAAATACTTTACGCAGAGACATTAAATGTTCCTCCAATGAAGTGGAAAATACTATAATGTCATCCATGTAAACTAAACAATCTTTGTAGATAAGATCTTCTAACAGATTGTTTACGCAACGTTGAAATGTTGCAGGTGCGTTTTTCAGACCGAATGGCATTCGAGTGTACTCGTAATGTCCGTTTTTGGTAGAAAAAGCTGTTTTTATACCCTTCGACCATTGAAAATGGTCAAAAAAGGGTATACTAACTTTGTGGAAATGTATGTAACAGGCAGAAGGAGGCATCGGAGACCCCACAAAGTATATATATTCTTGCTCAGGATCACAAGCCGAGTCGATTGAGCCATGTCTGTCTGTCTGTCCGTCTGTCCGTCTCTCTGTGTGAACGCACAGATCTCAACTATTATAAAAGCTAGAGTTACCAAATTTGGCAGAAAGACTCCTGTGTACTATAAGCTGATCAAGTTTATTTTAAATGTTAGGTGCCACGCCCACCGCCCCCGCAAATCAATAATTTAATTTTTGAACTTAATTTGTAAGCGCTGTATAAAAGATACAACTTTCTGACTTTAACATATACTAAGCTCATTAAAATATCTACGTATTCTCGAAATTGCAATCCGATCGGACAATAAACACGGAAGATATTTAAGAAAGTATGAGCATAAAACCAAGTGCTTGTGTCAGCTAACAAGGGAGGCGGGCGAGCGCGAAGCGCGAGCGCCATCTGTCGGAAATAATTTTCAAGCATGTGCCTATGTGTATGTGTATGAATTTAACAAATTAACTACACTAGATCATGGGTTGAAGGGTATCCCACTGTCGCGTGCCGCGCGACTGTTGCTTTTCTTACTGGTTTATAATGAGTTTTCATCCATTTGGATTTGATGAAAACCTTTTGCTAAATCTATGGTAGTGAAATATTGTGATCTACCGAGTTTATCCAATATTTCATCCATAACTGGAATAGGATATTTATCGTCCACGGTAATTTCGTTTAGCTTTCGATAGTCAATGACTATCCTGAACTTTGCTTTACTGGATGCATAACTATTCTTTGGTACTATCCAAATAGGTGAGCAATAAGGCGAGTTAGATTTTCGAATGATGCCTTGTTCTTTCATTTCTTTTATTTGGACTTCGACTTCTTTGTCATGAGCCTGGGGGTATTTGTAAGGTTTTTTGTAAACCGGATCTTCATGTTTAGTATTTATGACATGTTTAACGGTACTTGTGAAGGTCAAATTTTCACCTTCTCTGTACTGAATGTCCCTAAATTCGTGAAGAATTTTAGTCAAAACACTTATCTCTTCTTTATTTAACTCATTTTCTATTGCGTAATTAATTGCCTCGTCATCAGTAGATGATGGCTCTAAATAGGTCATACAGTCGTTATTGTCTTCTGAGTTTATCTTTCGCTCGCTCTCATAATGCATTAGGAAGTTGGAATTATTTAAATTAACACATTCTTCACTAAAATTGATTTTGAGCATTGGTGTCTTCCAAGAAGTCTCTACCTAGTAACATATCATAATTTTCCGAGAAATTATGGATATAAAAAACTTGTTTAGAGGGGCAAAGTTTACTGGGTTTCAAACGTATACTAACGTTTAATGTTACTATACCGTTAATGGTATGAACTTGTAATTTATTGGTTTTAATGGGAAAATTACAGAAGTTAGATTTTATAAGGTTGATTGTAGATCCGGTATCGATGATACAGCGGAGCTTTATATCATTCATAAGAATATTTATGAACGGGCTTCTTCTTCTTCGTTGTCCGAGGCAATTTGATGAAAATTTTCAGACGTGTCCATTTTTGATTGGCCACTGTAGCTAGGTCTTTGCCTTTTATGTGCCGGATTCGGAGCACTTGAAGAAGCTTGGTTTGTTTGATAATTTGTTGGATTTTGTACCTGTGCCTGGTCTAGTCTCTGTTTGAATTCTTTATATAACTGCTCAATATTCTGATCATTATTTTTATTTTTATTGTTATCATTGGTATTGTTTTGATTTTTGTTCTGGTTATTTGAACTTGACACTTGGTTATAGCTTGGGTTGTAATTGTTACTTTTAGAATTGTGGGTTTGATTATTTTTATTTTGACTGTTTTGTGGTTTTGGACGATCGGACCATACGCTATCATAGCAACCCTCTTGTTGAGCGATTTGCTTCAACTTGCTTACAGTCGTTATGTCGAATCTAGCTAATTGCATATAAAGTCTATCAGGGAGTTTTCTTGTTATCACATCTTTAACGGTGTTATTCATGCCGTTGGTATATATGTGGTTATTGAACGGGTTGTTTTCTAAATCTAGCTTATTCGTTATTACAAAACATTTTTCTTCAAGTTCTTCTATAAACTTACGAATTGATCCAGTAAATGGTGTATTGTAGAGTCGTCTTAAAAGTTCTTCAAAAGGTGTCTGTGTTTTAAATTCCGAAATAAGGGCTTCCTTCAGATCACTCCATGTGTTAGCTGCGCTCAGTTGGGACACTCGCTGAGCCTCACCTCCGATTTGCATCTCGATGGCACTGAATATGATGTGTCCTTGCCGGGCATCAGTTGTTGGGTAGAGGTCACGGATAAACTCTATTCGTCTTATGAATGAGCTTAATTCCGATGTGATACCAGTGAATGTTGGTATTTGTCTTATCTGTCCAAGGGCTTGGTTCAGATGGTTTTCAGACAGAAGTTGAATTTGTTGTAGTTGTGGTTGAATTTGTTGTGGTTGTTGTTGTTGTTGCGCCATTGTAAAGTTTTTATTTTACTCGCTTAGCACGTGTGCTAGGGTTTTATTTTTTATTTGTTTAAGGGTTGGGTTGGTTGATTGTTTGTCGGGTTTGACCTGGGACAACGATCGTCCTTTAGTGGTCTTCACTGCAGCACTTTATGTTAAAATTTAAAAAATTGTTCACTTCCAGTAGCGGTCACACTTTTACAGTGGGCTACTAAGTTGGAGTGTTTCACTAAGCACTGAGTTTATTTGTTTTTCGCGGATTGTAGCCTTCCTGTAACTTTTAACTAGCTACGCAATCGAAGGTTTTATATCACACGCGGTTCTTTGGCGGATACTAATTAACGATTTAACTAATATCCTACCGGCTGCGCCAATTACACGTCCGTGGTTTAAGGTTTTCAAAAAAATATATTTTTATTAGAACCAAATAACTTAAGCGGTACGCGGAGACAATTCGTGTCTTACAATTGAAGGTGGAATATAATCTGAATCTAAGCTACGAACTGGACGCTTAGCAAACCCTTGGCTGAGTCTTATTTACTTCTATATTGAGCGTACATAAGGCTCTCTTTTATGTTTATGCACTCTCTTGAGTGGATTGCGCATGGGAACGGATCAGCCGAGAATTTGAGCTGCGTTAGCAGTTTTGACCCTCTCGTGGGAATGTTTACAATTGATCAGAGTAGGCTGATTTGTTATTGTCGCCGAATTTGGGACTGCGGATGTTTATATCTAAGCAGGCTGGAATGGGTTCTGATGCAATACATAAATATTTGACTTATATGCTAAGTACAAGTGGCAATTTGATGTATGTACGTGTTATTGGTTGTGAGTGTGTATGTGTGGTCAAGTGGTGCACTATGGTACATATGTTACTTCCCCATCCTTAAAAAATTAGCCTGCCCTCAGGCGGATAAACTAGGATACAATATAGGGTTTATATTATTATCATTTGCTACTACGTCATTGTTTACAACATTTGGTGTTTCTGTAGGAGTGGGAACTTGTTTTTTGAATTTAATTATAATTTTCTTAGGTATACTCTTATATTTGTAGATAAAATATAATATTATTATTATAATTAATACAATTATTGACGTTATTAATATTGTTTGAAAAGTATTTTTTGTTTTAGTTTCAAAAATTTCTTTAGCTCGAATATATTGCAATGTATCTAGTTTTGTTACATTATTGTTCACATAAACTGTTTGTGTGTATTTATATATTTTGGTTAAGTACAGTTTTTGGTAATTTCCATGTTAATAAAATATTATGTTCGACATAACTGATTTCTGTATTTTTGTGAGTTTTTGTGTATCTATATTCCGTATTTGCTTGATTGAGAATACCTGTTATACATTTGTTAAGTACTTGCTTTTTTTGAAGATGCTAAGAAAGTTTTATTGTCTTGAACAAAATATTTGTCGTTTATATTTTCCATTAGGATATTTCTGTTGCTATCGGGATACGGTACTATTGTGTAAATTGGTGTTTATATAATATCTTTCGGGATATGGGAAATTAAAAGAATTTCATTTGTGTCAGTTTTTAACCAAGTTGAAGTTTTAATATTTAGAACTTTTTCGGAGTTTATATTTGTTAAATAGTCATGTTTTAATAATTTGGGGTTAAATATACCAAGTCTCGTCAGCTGCATTCCTAGTTCAATATCTTCTACATACTCTGTAAACTGTTGTAAGTTGAATTACAAAATGTCTCTAGTCTCCTTCATGTTCTAATGATCTAGTGATCTAATGTTCCAAAAAGGTATTTGTATGTTGTGCCCATAAAATTAACTAAGCCACGTTTGCTGCGCTTCACTATTCTAATGCCATTCATTTCTCTTATTAATTTCTCTACTAAATATTGAACTTAGGATACATTTTCGTATTCTTGTGATTGTTTAATTATATTATTATACATTTGTTCTGTTTTTGTTATGTTCACAGTTAAGCAATGATATTCATAACTGATGGGTAAACTTATTGACCCAGTATTAAAGATTAGGTAACCATTTTTGGCTTGAATTGGGATGACTTCGATGCTTTGCCCATTGACGTATTGGGTAAATCATAATAAAAAATAGTAAGTGATCATCATCATTAATTTTCTTTTTCTTTTTATATTTTGATTTATAATGAGATATTTTTCTACCTCTATTCTTCTCTTCAAAATGTTTCTCATCGAGTTGGGTTATTTCTCATGTTTTTCTGAATGGATTCGTTGTTTCAGATTTAACCAGAGGGACTTGCCTATATCTAGAATCTATTTCGTACTCTTTACAAGTTTCGTTTAACTTATCTATTTTATTATTTTTATTATTTTGGGTATCATAAGCAGGGGTTCCTGCATATGTGCAAATATCGGCTGGAGTTCTTCCAGTCGTATTATGTTTAGTTTTATGATTATATATGTAAAGTATGGTTTCAAAACTAGTTAATTTATTTTCTGGGTTGGATTCGGTATTAATTATTCTTAATTTTTCGTTAATAGTTTTATGAAATCTCTCAATATCAGAAATTCCATTTTTACTAGTTGTTATTTCTATTTTGACGCCTTCTGTTTGTAACCAAAGTTGTAAAGCTGCGCACATAAATGCTAAATCTTTATTTGCTTTGATTTCTATTGGCTTACCCATATTGGTAAAGACTGAGAGTATTGCTCATTTAGCCTCAAGCCAATCTCTGGATTTAATTTCAGTTAAAGAGGCGAACTTTGAATATATATCGATGCAAGATAGAAATTGCCTATTATTAATCATATAAAAGTCCATTACATATTTATCTCTTGGATTGAAAGTTTCAGTAGTTATTTCAAATATTAATTTTGTACTTCTGTGCTCAGTTTTTGCTACATTGCGAACTTCGCATTCGTTTATAATATTTTGAATCAATTTTTGGTAGTCAGGATAATAGAAATTTTCTTTGAAAATGGCAATGGTTTTTTTGATACCAGGGTGTAAAAAAGTTCTTTGTGTTTTTGAAGTATAGTTTCCTTGAATTGAGTATAAGTGTAAATATTGGTCAGCTTTATAGTAGATCTCATTACTTTAGTAATGTTATTTGGACAAATAATATTGACGTAGGCGTTTTGAATAGTTGTAAAGTCTTGATCATTGTTAAAATAGATGACAGTGTTTTTTGTACAGATATATTCTTTAATAAGCTCTTTTGAATGATCTAATGTCATTTCTTTGTAAGTTATGTTTATTATTGTTTTATGAAAATATTTAGTTGATTTTACTTCGATTATCTTACCTCTTGTGAATTCTATTTGATTAGTATAGTAGTTAATTGGTCTTTCTGTTATTGATATATAATTTTGATTGTCTTCGGGGCTACTATGTATGGTAGGCGCTGTAGTAGGAGTTTCACCGAGAAAGTTGTCTATCCTTACACGTAAAAGTGCATGTGCGACATGGTTTTCTTTACCTGGTGGTAGTCAAACTCATTTAGTCTGATTTTCCATCTTTGGAGTTTCATGTTTGGTTTCTTGATATTATCAAACCAAACTAAGTGTCGGTGGTCACATAAAATTTTAAATTTACGACCAAAAAGGAAGGACCTGAAGTATTTAGATTTCTTTTAAATCTAACTTAGTTTATTATTTGTGATTTTTATTCGAATTTTCAATTTAATTTACTCATTTTTAAGTTTAATTAATTATTTTTGAGTTTGATTTTTCTTTAAACTCTTAATTTTTTTGTATTATCATTTTGAATTCTGATAATTTGCCCTTCTTTGGTCTATTTAGTTTTGCATGATTTTCAATTTTTATTTACATCTACTATTTATGTAATGCAATCTAATAATTTATGTATTATAACTGAGCCTATAAATATATATATGTATCTATTCGCAACCAATGACAAATGAATGATATGAATGAACCGAACTGAATGAATGAAATGAAAATTAAGAAATTAGTACTAAGATACACTCTTACCCTTAACTAGAAATCGAATGAAAAAGTATACATTACATAAAGATTATGTTAATGAGACAAAGAAGAGCGAGAAGCACAGCTAGAACGCGAGCGCAAACGAACTAAACATACACCCGGAGGGAAAGGTTCGTACACAAGCGAGCGCAGCTGAGCGACGACAACGGCAACTGAGCGGCGAGCGACAAGAGAGCACACCAAAAGCGAAACTTAAACACACACACACATACACGTAGGAAATAAACACACACCTTGGGAGAAAAATCCGCACAAACACCAAACACGGAAAATCTAAGCCGAGCGACACCGACTGCAGAGGAGGAGACATTTGCATTAGAAGCAAGAAGGATAGTCCTGATCAAGCCAGTGAGCCGGGCGAACGTGCGCGGCGAGTGCCAAGATGGGACCGTGAGCAGTGAAACACGTCGTTGGACGAGGACAGATCGACAACGGAAATTTGGGGTGAGCGAATAATCAGCAGGCAGGGAAACCAAAGAACAGAGCAGGCTACGGTGTAGGTAGGGAAATGTTTACATTGAAAAAAAATAATAAATAAAAAAAAAGGAATGAAGAACAGAACAATATATAGCGTTTTATCTTATAACTAGGATTTAATTAAAAAGCACCGAAGCAAAAAGTGCGGGGGGGATCTATATGTGTGAGGCTGGTGCACCGACATCTACGACTGTACCAAAGTTCCACTAAGTATGACAGCAGGGATTAACCGCATCATACTTATTGCCGAACTTTTTGAACAGACGCATGTCAGTGAACTTGGACGCCTAGGTGCATAACCAGGTTCCAAGGTCAACTGAGCAGCGAAAGTAGATGCGAGGTACCAGCTGAAACACTGTAGTTCTACCGCATTGGCGCAAACACTTAGCCAGCCGGCCTAGCCGCGGAATTAGCCATTAAGTCACGAGGACTCGGTATACACCGAGGTGTGGTCCGATTCCTTCCCCTAGATCCTAGGAAATCACTTTTCCGCCCTAAAAGAGGTCACATTCTCCGTCTCAGGTCTCAGCACTTTAATAAATGTTCTGTAAAGTGGCTCTGGGCGGGACTGAACCTACCCCGGCCTGGAAAACTTCCTTACAGATGGCGCCCGAGCAGGGACCTGAGACGAGAGGGGGAATTGTGCCCTTCGTGGCTTAAAGAACCACTACAGTAGCGCGAAAAGTGAGTCAGGGAGTGGGTACAAACTATCGACGATAGTTTACATAAGGATAGGGTCCAAACAGATGGCCAAGGGAACTCAGGGAAAACAGACGAAGAACACACGACAATAGAGCACAGAAAGGATGGTCCAGGAGTTTATTAGGGCTACGAAAAGGAGTCGGACGAGACAGGACAGCGCGGATCGTCGTTCTCGCCAGGAGAACAACAACAATAAGGGCGTAACGGCGGTCTGCGGGACTCCTACGTTCGGGCCGCCCGAAAACATAACGGGACCCGAAGCCGAGCATAACGGTTCGGTGCGGTCGGCCAGCGTATATAAGGCCGACCGCCGGCGCAGAGAAGGCACTCAGTCTCCGGCAGCGATCCAGTAAACATCTCCAGGGAACAAGGACACACGCACCAGATACAACGAGCAAGGATCACAAGTTACAACCAGGATACAACGATCATAGAGGCACAACCAACAGCAGGGAACAAGGACACACGCACCAGATACAACGAGCAAGGTTCACAAGTTACAACCAGGATACAACGATCATAGAGGCACAACCAACAGCAGGGAACAAGGACACACGCACCAGATACAACGAGCAAGGATCACAAGTTACAACCAGGATACAACGATCACAGAGGCACAACCAGTAGCAGACAACAAGGACACACGCACAGGATACAACCAGCAAGGACCAACAGCAAGTAGCAACAACCATCAAGGATCCAGCAAACAACATTCGCAAAGAAAAAAAAAAACATTTGAGTGGATTTCGTTTTATATATCGTCTCTCAAAATGCTTTCGGACCGTTTCGAGGAAGAGCTTAGAGAAGTCACCATTGTGGTGCGCTGTCTAATTACATCAACCAAGCCGCCGGTCAGCTTGGCAAATATAGAGCACGACTACTTGAATATGGAGCAGACACCGATACCCTACCATCGTCTGGGCTTTCGGAATACCCTGGAATTGTTGCAGGAAACAAATGCATTTAATTTTCAAAAGTTCGGCAACGATATCATGGTCAGAGCCAAGCCCAACCCAAAATCGGCACATATTGCTTCTATGGTGCGCAACCAAAAAAGTAGCGGCAAACCAAAGACAGCAAACATATTTAGCAGACCTCAAGCACCGACACCTGTCAGGACCTTTGGCTATACAAACACACAAAGCAACTACCCGAAATAGGGAGAGGCACGACCAGCAACAGGCAACAAGGACACACGCACAGGATACAACGAGCAAGGGTTACAACACGCACAGGATACAACGATCAGAGAGGCACGACCAGCAGCAAGCAACAGGGATACATGCACAAGGATACAATGAGCAAAGATACACGAGCAAGGATACCAGAATACAACGATCAGAGAGGCACGACCAGCAACAGGCAACAAGGATACATGCACAAGGATACAATGAGCAAAGATACACGAGCAAGGATACCAGAATACAACGATCAGAGAGGCACGACCAGCAACAGGCAACAAGGATACATGCACAAGGATACAATGAGCAAAGATACACGAGCAAGGTTACAAGGATACAACGATCAGAGAGGCACGACAAGCAACAGGCAACAAGGATACATGCACAAGGATACAATGAGCAAGAATACAACGAGCAAAGATACAGCGAACACAGAGTGTACACAACAGAGAGCGCGCGCACGACACATACAAGCACGCAACGAAGAGCGCATGCGACAGGATCAACGAACCCCGTGCCGGTCACGTTTCACCCTGAGGGTCGATGGCATCCAGTTCCGCGTGGTTATCAATCGGGGGGGACTCGTCTCCATCCTGCAGCGCTGGTGAAGTAAGGGGGGGGTGTGACGACTCATATTTTGAGCCCCACATTTTTATTTTTTTATTATTCTTTTATTTAGTTTTAAGTATTACCACGAAGGTATTTTAGATTAGAAATCGCCAAGGAGAAAATAGCTAGTAAGTTCAATGAAGTCGGTCATAGACCATAGCCATGTAATTAAGAATGTAGGGTAGCTCAGGGAGAGCGAACATAACGGAGAGGGCATACACGCAAAGAGCAAATGCGAGCGACAGTCATTCACCCAAACATTAAAGAGAGATGACCAGGCACAGAGCGAAACGTAAGCGACGATCATGCACACGAGAGAGAACACACGCACGAATCAAAGGCAAGCCGAACGAGCGCAAACAACAAAGAGAGCGATAACGAACATAAGCTACGGCCGCGCACGAAAGAGAACGCACCCACACACAGAGCGAGCGCAAGCGACGGCCACGCACACAACAAAACGTGAGCGCAGCTTACACGAAAAGAGCGACGGCCGCAACAAAACGTGAGCGCAGCTTACACGAAAAGAGCGCAAGCGACGGCCACAACAAAACGTGAGCGCAGCTTACACGACAAGAGCGCAAGCGCAACACAACAAAGAGCGAGAAGCACAGCTAGAACGCGAGCGCAAACGAACTAAACATACACCCGGAGGGAAAGGTTCGTACACAAGCGAGCGCAGCTGAGCGACGACAACGGCAACTGAGCGGCGAGCCACAAGAGAGCACACCAAAAGCGAAACTTAAACACACACACACATACACGTAGGAAATAAACACACACCTTGGGAGAAAAATCCGCACAAACACCAAACACGGAAAATCTAAGCCGAGCGACGCCGACTGCAGAGGAGGAGACATTTGCATTAGAAGCAAGAAGGATAGCCCTGATCAAGCCAGTGAGCCGGGCGAACGTGCGCGGCGAGTGCCAAGATGGGACCGTGAGCAGTGAAACACGTCGTTGGACGAGGACAGATCGACAACGGAAATTTGGGGTGAGCGAATAATCAGCAGGCAGGGAAACCAAAGAACAGAGCAGGCTACGGTGTAGGTAGAGAAATGTTTACATTGAAAAAAAAAAATAATAAATAAAAAAAAAGGAATGAAGAACAGAACAATATATAGCGTTTTATCTTATAACTAGGATTTAATTAAAAAGCACCGAAGCAAAAGTGCGGGGGGATCTATATGTGTGAGGCTGGTGCACCGACATCTACGACTGTACCAAAGTTCCACTAAGTATGACAGCAGGGATTAACCGCATCATACTTATTGCCGAACTTTTGGAACAGACGCATGTCAGTGAACTTGGACGCCTAGGTGCATAACCAGGTTCCAAGGTCAACTGAGCAGCGAAAGTAGATGCGAGGTACCAGCTGAAACACATTCTCCGTCTCAGGTCTCAGCACTTTAATAAATGTTCTGTAAAGTGGCCGTGGGCGGAAGTGAACCTACCCCGGCCTGGAAAACTTCCTTACAATTGTGTTTGTGGGAAAATGAGACATTAGGAAAATTTCGTTAGTACCTGTATTATACCAGGCAGAAGTTTTTATGTCCATTAAGTTTTTGTAGTTAACGTTACCAAGGTTGTCGTGTTTAAGAAGTTTTGGATTGAATATTCCTAATCGGGTTAATTGTGAACCCATTTCGATGTCTTCAATGTACTCAGTGAAATGTTCGATATTAAATATTAAAAGGGAGATTTTTTGTTCTTTTTTTATAGATTCTGAGTGGGTAATTATCATTTGAATACCGTTATTAAGGTTATCAATAATGTGATTTAGACTGCTAATCTTTTCGTTTATTGCGTTTTGTTATACGTATTCCGTTCATTTCCCTTTTCATTTTTTCAATTAGGTAATTTATTTGTGTTATGTTATTAAATTGCTTGCTTTCTTTAATAAGAGTGTTATATGTTTCTTCAATTTGTGTTATGTTAACTGTCAGACAATGGTGCATGAATGTAATAGGGAGTTGTATCGTTCCTGATTCAAATAGAATGAATCCCTGATTGTTTTCGATAGGGTTTATTTCGATTGTTGCTGCATTAGTTTGTGTCATCATAAGAGTCATTATAATAATTATGAGTCCGATGATTGGGTGTCGGTCGGCTTTAAATATTTGCTGTTAATATTTTCTTTCTTTTTAAATTTACTTTTATAGTGTGTCACATTTTGTCCTCTATTGTTTTCGTTATAATGTTTTTCATCTAGTTGTTCTATTCTGCCTGTTCTCCTAAAGGGATTTTTAGATTTCGAGCGCGTTATAGGGGCTTGTCTATATTTTGTGTCAACTTCGTAATTTTTTCGGTTCTCATTAAGTTTGTTAATTTTGTTTTCTTTAATTTTCTGAGAGTCATAAGTAGGTGTGCCTGCGTAGAGTAGTATGTAAGCTGGTATTTGTCCGGTTGTATTATGTTTAGTTTTATGGTTGTATGTGTATAAAATTGTTTCTATTCTTGTTTCCATATTTTTTCTATTATTTTCGGTATTAATAATTCGGATCTTTTTATTTATTGTTTTATGAAGACGTTCTACATCTGCTATTCCTGTTTTGCTCGTGGTAATATCTAATTGTATATCTTCGTTATTTAGCTAAACCTTTAAAGAGTTACTCATGAACGCTGAGTCTTTGTCTGCTTTAATTTTTTGTGGTTTTCCCATGTCGTTAAATATTCTAGTAAGGGCTCTTTTGGCTTCTAGCCAATCTCTACTATTTGTTTTTATAAGTGATGCAAATTTTGAATAAACGTCAATACAGGATAAATATTGTTCATTGTCAATAGCATAAAAGTCAATTACGTAAAGTTCTCTTGGGTTATTTGTCTCTGGGGTTATTTCAAAAGCAAGTTTTGTTGGTCTATGTTCTGTTTCTGCAAGATTGCAGACTTCGCAATCATTAATGATATTTTGAATTAATTTGTTATAGTCGGGAAAATAGTGAGTTTCTTTAAAGAGTCGTATCATTTTTTCGATACCAGGGTGCAGTAATTTTATGTGTTCAATAAAAATGAATTCCTTGAATTCAGCGTAAGAGTTAATGTCCTTTAGTTTAATTATACTTTTTAAGATTTTTACGTTACTGTGTGGGTTAATAGTTTCATGGTATGCGTTTTGAAGAACGGAAAAATCACTGTCATTGTCTATGTAAATTACGCTAGTGTGGTTCAGAAAGTATTTAACTAAGAAGTCTTTTGCTATTGGGAGAGTCATTTCAGTATATTTTATAGTGATTTTAGTTTTAGTGAAATATTTTGATATGTTTACTTGGTCTATGGAGTCTTTTATAAATTCTATTTGTCTAGTGAAATAGTTTATAGGTTTCTCAGTGATTTGAATATAGTTTTCGTTACTTTCTGATGCACTATGTATTGTTGCTGCTGTTGAAATATTTTCTTCTTCACCTATCATATTTTCTTCAATTTTGACTCGAGATAAAGCGTCTGCTACGTAATTTAGTTTTCCTTCCAAATATTTTATTTTAAAATTGTATTCACTAAGTTTGATTCGCCAACGTTGTAATTTCATGTTAGGGTGTCGTTCTGTCGGTCGCGATTTAAGTCTGCTCTGAATTCATTAAACAAATTTGATCTGTTCTGATCGAACTGTTGTTGTCTAGACGGAAAAGCTTGTTTATGAGGGGTTTGGTTGTTTACATTTGGGGTTTGGATCTGCGTGGGATTTATTAATGGGTTAAAGGGGCTTACGAATTATTGATTGGAATGACAGTTTTTGTTTTTATTTGTGTTAGTATTAGTGTTTAAGTTTAGGACGTTTGTATTTAGTTTTGGACAATAATCTGATTTCTTAGAAATTGGGTCTTCGTAATGACCTTCTTGTTGGGCAATTTGTCTTAATTTTTGAACAGTTGAAATGTCATGCCTCGCTAGGGTCATGAACAGCCTGTCAGGGAGTGAGCGTTGAATAGTATTTTTTATTGTAGTTGCCATTGCTTGTGAATAGACTAATGTATTATTTTGATTGTCTTCTAAGGCTAACTTATTAATAATAATAGTTGACTTATCTTCTAATTGTTCACAAAATTGACGTAAATTACCTTTGTAGGGCGTGCAATACAGACGTCGCAAAAGTTCCTCCAGGGGAGTTTGAGTTTTAAACTCGATAATCAGAGCTTCTTTTAGGGTTGACCACTCGTTGTGGAATCCTAGTTGGCACACCTTCTCAGCATCTCCGATGACCTGTAGTTCAATGGCTCCATATATGATAGCTTTCTGAAGATGGTCGTTCGTCGGATATAGGTTGAGCAGGTATTCAATTCGTCTGATAAACGAACTGAGGCTGTTTGGCTCTCCACAGAACTGCGGCACTTGACGTATTTGTCGTAGCAGTTGCGATAGATGATAATCAACTGAAAATGCCATTTTTGTTTAATTTGTTTGATTTGTTTAAAGAACGTTTTTATTATGTAGCGGTCACACTTGTTTTTGTTAAAGCGGGCTACTGTTCTTGTTTAATTTACTGCTTGTTGGATTGAACTTTATGTAGCAGTCACACTTATTTTTGTTAAAGCGGGCTACTGTTCTTGTTCACTTCACTTTTGTTGGGTTGAACTAATGTAGCGGTCACACTTGTTTATATTTAAGCGGGCTACTGTTCTTGTTCTCTCACTGCTTGTCACAATCACTTCTCGGCTATGAACACCGTTGGGTTTTTACTTTCAACTGATGTCACCGAATTACCGTCGCGATTCACGTGAGTTCTTTTGCGGATGATAGTTAAGGACTTGGATAAATTTTATTCCTCATCAATAACTAACATCCTACCGGCTGCGCCAATTAAGTATTTAGGTGTTCATTAAAATAAAAAAATATAATTTTTATTTATAATTTTTATTTGATAGATTTATTTTTTGTTGTTTAATACACCAGAGTCACTCATAAACTAACTGACAGAATTATTATTATGGACCAGGAAACCTTAAAGTTCTACAGAACTTTACATCTTTGTTTATCAGTAACTTAAGCTTCTTATCGTTTGAGGGTTGGTGTCTTGAGAGAACTTTTATTGTAAGGCTTTTGAAGAGTGAAGCTTTTCAAAAATCGGTTTAAGTTTTTCATATGGAGAATGAACTGAGGCTTTTGAAGAGTGAAGCTTTTCAAAAGATCGGTTTAAGTTTTTCATATGGAGAATGAATATGTCACTATATATACCTATACAAAGAAGAGAGATTGATATTCTTGATTAAATTTAAATATTTAACGTTAAGTAACAGTAAAACAAAAACATGAATTTAAACTTCTGAAACTAAACAAATAAAAGAGAAACCAAAATGAGTTAGTATAAATATAAATAAATAAAATTAGGTTAATGATTCGACATTCAGGGAATACTTTCCAACACAAATCAAGACATCACAAAACATAAAAATTTAAATATTCTAACTTTTTATTCCGCCTCCTGTGTGAACGTAAACTTAAACATATAATATATATATTCTTTATTCTTTAAATTTTCTTTTTTAATAAAATTTGGAAATTATAATGTGTAAATAACCTAACTAAATTATTCCTTGAGGCGAAATAGTGTAACGACATAATGAGATAAAACTACCATTTGGGATTCCTTTAGCAACATCTTTTGGAATCAAGGAGGGGCGGGTATAGAACGATAACATTACAATTTTCTATGATCACCAACAATGCTTCACAAACGTGTTTCTTTTCTTTTTGATTTAGTAATATCCCTTTTATGCAATATAACAGAAGTTTTTTTTATATCCATCCTAATTCGGCACAGGGACTAAATAAAATTAAAATTGTATGTACATAATGCGGTATTCGTCTAGGGCATTTCGTTTCTCGGTTTTTATGGGTCTTCGACCCCCCACCCGACTTCAGCTAGCCGTAACAAGGGTCATCACCGACTGTAAATATCCGATGTTATTTGCAAAACCAGCTTATACACTTGTACCCAGACATTGGTACCGCATAGAATATATATCTTGCCTTTGAGTTATATGCATGGTTTATCAGACCAGTGTATGTCGCTAAGGGTTAATATGTGTTCTCTCTCGCATTTATATTTCATCTGATGATGAGGTGGTGATGCGGGTGTGTATGTTATATAAATTATGGCGCCCAACGTGGGGCTGCTACGCGTGTAAAAGAACAACATCTCTAATTACTTACAAGTTGTAGTGCTCCCACAACGTGGGGCTGCTACGCGTTAAAGAATCAAGAACATTTTTATCCATCAGCTATTAAATAGGCTCCACCCAGAGTCCGGTAACGAATGAAATCAATAAGTTTTCTCAATGGATAGAAAGAACTTTTCATATTGCATATTGGGCTTACAGCCCCTAAAAATCCCATTATGCCTTATTTTAAATAATAGCAAGCTTATGTTGCTTTGAGGTACGTCTGATTGGAAAATGAAAGAAGGATATATATAAGGTCATCATTCATCCATCATATTATTCTTAATTGTAAGCATTAGCTGTAGTAAGCCTAGAAGCAGTGTGAATGGTGTAAGTCAATGCTTTTGGAATTCATTCTTTGGCAATTGCTAATGATTGACCAGCACCAAGCTTGCATAACATCCATGTTCAATGGTAGTACAAAGTAAAGTAAATTTATACCAGAGATACTGTACTTTATATATCCTTTACTTAGGAAATCAATATATTTATACCCTTCGACCATTGAAAATGGTCAAAAAAGGGTATACTAACTTTGTGCAAATGTATGTAACAGGCAGAAGGAGGCGTCGGAGACCCCATAAAGTATATATATTCTTGCTCAGGATCACAAGCCCAGTCGATTGAGCCATGTCTGTCTGTCTGTCCGTCTGTCTGTGTGAACGCACAGATCTCAGCTATTATAAAAGCTAGAGTTACCAAATTTGGCAGAAAGACTCCTGTGTACTATAAGCTGATCAAGTTTATTTCAAATGTTAGGTGCCACGCCCACCGCCCCCGCAAATCAATAATTTAATTTTTGAACTTAATTTGTAAGCGCTGTATAAGAGATACAACTTTCTGACTTTAACATGTACTAAGCTGAATGAAATATCTACGTACACTCCAAATTGCAATCCGATCGGACAATAAACACAGAAGTTATTTAAGAAAGTATGTGCATAAAACCAAGTGCTTGTATCAGCTAACAAGGGAGGCGGGCGAGCGCAAAGCGCGAGCGCCATCTGTCGGCAATAATTTAAAAGCATATGCATTTAATGACCATAGTCGAAATATGTTCCGATCCAAACGGACACCAAGATCGTCAACTAAAGAAATTCTTTCCAAGGCACAACCACAAACTGTATAGGATGCCAACTTAAGGTGGTTCGGTAAAATGTCATCAGCTTGCATTTAGAACTATTCAGAATTAATAAATTTGAATGGCACCATGATTGAAAACTATCTAGGTAGGCTTGTAAGAAAGAGTGACAGAAGGCACCTTTAAATTGAAAACACAGCTTTACATCATCTGCACATATGAGTGCAAGCAGATTGTATGACAAGCGGAAGGTCATTAATGAAAAGAGTGAATAGAAGGGCCTTAAATGGCTCCCCTGAGGAGCAGCAGAGGTAGCATGAAGTGGGTTTGAAAGGCAATCTTTAGGGAGCACCATTTGGGTTCTGTCAGTCAGATAACTAACAATCCAACTAAGAAGTTAAGGCGAGAAACCAAGAAGATTTAGCTTTTGTGCAAGGAGGGAATGATTTGCTGAGTCAAAAGATTTACTGAAATCAGCTTGAAGATTTTGAAATCCCTGTACCACAAAGGATGTCAGCTCAAGCTAATTTGTCCCTTTTTAGGTAAGGGAATAGTGAATGATTCATTTCATTTGGAAAATAAGAATTTTCTAAGGACAGCGAGAATAATTACTTAGGGAATTAGCACAGAACGGGGCCTGGGAAGTAAAGTGGTGTAACCAAGTGAAGATCCCCAATGATTGAATTTCCATTCAGAAGAGGAGTGAGGATACCATTCGAACTGGAAATATATGGATACGACTGAGCATTTTGTGTAGGAGGTATATCGACCATGACCTGATCCAATTCATGTTAACAAAACTATAAAACTGTTTGGGGTTTTGAAAGAACTGAGAACTTTAGAACACTTAGCGACCGAGCAAATAAATAGCGAGAACAGACTAGAGGAGAGTTTTTATACCCTTCGACCATTGAAAATGGTCAAAAACGGGTATACTAACTTTGTGCAAATGTATGTAACAGGCAGAAGGAGGCGTGGCAGACCCCATAAAGTATATATATTCTTGCTCAGGATCACTAGCCGAGTCGATTGAGCCATGTCTGTCTGTCTGTCCGGATGTCCGGATGACCAGATGAACACACAGATCTCAGCTATTATAAGAGCTAGAGTTACCAAATTTGGCATGAACATTCCTGTGTAGCCGGCGCAGATCAAGTTTATTTCAAATGTTGGATGCCACGCCAACCGCACCCGCAAATTAATAATTTAATTTTTTAACTTAATTTATAAGCGGTGTATAAATGATACAACTTTCTGACTTTAAAATATAATAAACTGAATGAAATGTCTACGTATTCTCAAAATTGTAATCCGATCGGTCAATAAACACGGAAGTTATTTAAGAAAGTATGAGCATAAAACCAAGTGCTTGTGTCATCTAACAAGGGAGGCGGGCGAGCGCGAAATGCGAGCGCCATCTGTCGAGAATAATTTCAAAGTATGTGTATATGTATATGTCTACATACATAGGAACATAGGTCGAATGGTATCCCACTGTCGTGTGCTGCGCAATTGTTGCTTTTCTTACTGGTTAAGCTTATATTTTAAATTCTTTAAATTCTTTAGGCGTGACAGCTGTTTTCTAAAACACAGTGGCTTTTTTGAGACTGTCGGATAAAATCGTGGAACACATATATCAAAAAATAAGTTAATGGTGTTATAAAATACGTTAATGGCCACTGCCATATCAGTGCAAAAGTTAAGATCATAATATAATATATCCCAAATCGAGGTTGACTTCGAAGGTGGGATGGTATGGATCTTAAGGTACAGAAAGCGGTTAGGCCCTCTTCAAAATTACCTTAGATGGATCAGAAACGAAACATAGATCCAGCGACCTTTTCATGGAGTAAAGAATATCATTGGCCTGCGACAATGACATGTCAAAGAGTCCATCAAAATGGTCGTGCTACGGGGAAGGCAATAGAAAAGATTCCTTAGCACTAGGTGTCCAATTGCAATCAGGAATATTAAAGTCACCACTATGGACTATGAACTGAACCCTGTCTGATAACAGTTTAAACACAGTCTTAATTGCAGACAAATGTTGTAAATAGAATGAAAATTCCGATGACGGCGGAATATAAGAGCAGGTTTCACACAAATAAGTTCAATATCATATTGAACCTCCGGTTGTATAAAATCTGTTTAAATGGTGGAGTCATCTGCAATAAGAAAGCCACCACCACGTCAATCAGGTCAATCCCGCCTGTATATAGTGAAATTACTTAGTAAAACCTCGGAGCTTAGGATCTCCGGTTTAAGCCAAGTCTTTGTTAACACCAAAAACTGAAAATTAAAAGAAAGACTGTTTAGAAAGAAAGTAGAAAATTTGCTCTCTTACATTTTGATTAGAGAAAGAAAGATAAGAATTTAGTTTTATGTCGTCGTCTTATTAGACGCAGTGGTCTGGATTGGCAAAGTAAGTCTAATCGGCTGCCGATTCTTTTTCTTCTTTGCCTCGAATTCTTTAACCATAATATGAGCTGGCCAAAAATCAGCCGTGCATATGAGGTTAAAGCATTCATTGGGGACACAAAGTTTAAAGGATGATACGTTCCGTTCATAAGAGAACTTAAATTTTTCTACCTTTATCTCACCGGCTTGTATTTTAACTTGAATATAAGCCATGACATCATCAGATGTGAGATCAGGGGCAAGCCTGGAAACAAAGATTTGCTTCCTCGGGGGAATCCCTACAAGAGGCTTGGGCACCACTGATAAAGAATCAGTGGTTGTAGCCCTGGGTAAAGCAGACACAGGTAACGAGACAATGGTAGGTGATAACGTAGAGGGCATTTTTGGCGTCATTGGCTGCAGAGACTCGTTGTTGACAGATTCGGGAACCGAATTCTTCTGAGCCGCCGATCTCGTTACCACAGATGTGGTAATCGGTTTCAACGGCTGTGTCAACGGAGTGCTATGCTGAGCGGAGGCGTTCGAAGGCAGATTAACAGCAGACAGGGTTTCTTCTTTGCGCGTAAATTTTTTGGGCTTTGGGGACTCACTCAACAGCTGAAGGCCATTAAATTACGAGTCCAGCTTAGAGAATTGTTGAGATAGCGTACGAAAACCACTAAACAGTTCCTTAAAGCCTTTCCGCATGAAAGATCTCATTTCACTCTGCACCTCACGACACTCTTCACAGCAATAGTGCAGCCCAATGCGCTTAGCTAAAGCATCAGCAGTTGTACCATTGACGTTGGCACATTTGGCACACAGCCAGCATAAAATGCTAGGTTGAGCGCATGTAATCTCGCTTTGACATGTTTTAATAGCACAGATAAGATTTCCTTCCATTATATTATGATACCACTGTAAAAGAGTAGCCAAATAAAACGTCCAAAAAAACTAAGAGCAAACTACGTAAGAAAAGAGAGGAAATACTAAGTAGGCGAGAGCACTAGCTGTCGTTACAGTAACTGCAACAACAAATGCACAGCGCAAGCGAAAGTAGGAGAGAGAGAGCGAACTAAAAAGAGTAAGCGCGCTCGCGACAGAATCTAAAAATAGACTAAGCTACCAAGCAATACAACAACAAAACTAAAAAGAGTTGATGTAAACAAAAGAAGCCTATAGCAAACCAATTACCAAATTACCAAACAAAAATGTTTGACTAATTTAATAGAAAGCACTCGCGAGTGAACAGATTACTGTAGCAAAAGAATAGGAGAAAACACTATAAGAAGTATTAGTAAGCTTTTGTTACATGGAACACCGGTTATACAAAGATATCTAATGAGTTTCGGGGAGCAAAAGAAAATACGTCTGTTCACTGTAAGAGCTACTAGCTAGTAAGTCTTGATGCTGTTTATGATAATAAATGCCTCATTTTTTTTTGATACTGTGTCTCAATTGTTCGAATTGCCAAGCATGTCCAAGGCATCGCCAGGAGGTCTGCGATCAATTATTGATACAGTTTCTTCCATTTATTCAACGCTGTTGTCGCTGGCAACTGATAAGGACATTGCCAACGCTATGATTATCCATATGGTCATGTCTAAGGTGGACCAAGCGACCAAGTCTAGATACGAAGAACAGCTTGATTACGACAAGCTGCCTTCCTGGTCTGATTGCGCCACTCATTTGAATAGGCGCTATCAATATTTAGCAGCAGAAGAAGGTGAAAGGCAAGCCAAAAGATAATCCAAAGGGGCATAGTAAGGCTTCGTTTTCGTGTGCACAGGGCAATCAAGAATTGCAGAAATCTAGCAAGAAAACAGGACTCAGTTGCAACTATTGTCAGAGCCTGGAACACAAAATTGATTCGTGTCCCTCTTTTAGCTCTATTTCTAACACAGATCGTTTTGCATTCGTAAAGGCTAATAAACTATGCATAAATTGTTTAAATAGTGGCCATATGGTTTCAAATTGCAAAGCTTCGAAGTGTCGGGTGTGCACAAAATCTCACCATTCCCTACTTCATAGATATGAGTCAAGAGTTCAAAAAAGTCCTAGTGCCGCATACACAGGTCACGTGCTTAGCACTGACCAAGTTATTTTAGCGACGGCAAGTGTTCAGGTCAAGGATCGATTTGGCCAAGTTCACGTGGCCAGAGCCTTGTTGGATTCAGGGCTTTGCTTCGGCTGTTTAATCCGCTGCAAGGGGGCCAAAGAGAGTAACTATTGTATACTAGAATTAGTCTTATATTGATCTTGAGCAAATGAACTGTGATTTTATTTAACACCAATAATCTTTTAATACCGGGTCAAAGTTATTTCGATGGGACGGTCTTCGCCTTCTTCGGAGCACGCCGGGTAAAGTCCGCTGTTTCGACTGTTCCTTGGTCTCTGGTGTGTACCAGTGGATCCATGTTTCGTCGGCTGTCACGAAACGACGAAGATATTCTACCGGATTGCGTTTAAACAGCATCAAACACTGCTCTGAAGTAGTCTCACGGTTGCCCTTGTTGTCCGGAGTGAGCAAACGCGGCACCCATCATGCCGACAGCTTTCTCATGCCCAAAATTTCATGCAGGATATGACCCACGCGATCTTTTGAAATGCCTTCTCTCTCAGCTATATCTCAAACCTTCAATCGGCGGTCTGCCAATACGAGATCAGGTGTTTTTTATACGTTATCCTCTGTGGTAGCCGTTTTTGGGGCACCAGGACGTGGCTTCACCATTGAAAATGGTCAAACAGGCAGAAGGAGGCGTCGGAGACCCCATAAAATATATATATTCTTGGTCAGGATCACTAGCCGAGTCGATTGAGCCATGTCTGTCTGTCTGTCCGTCTGTCTATGTGAACGCACAGATGTGAGCTCAGGAGCAAGCCTGGAAACAAAGATTTCTTTCCTCGGGGGAATCTCTACAAGAGGCTTGGGCACCACTGATAAAGAAGCAGTGGTTGTCGCCCTGGGTAAAGCAGACACAGGTATCGAGACAATAGCAGGTGATAACGTAGAGGACTCGTTGTTGACAGATTTGGGTACCGAATTCTTCTGAGCCGCCGATCTCGTTACCACAGATGTGGTGATCGTGTGTCAATGGAGTACTATGCTGAGCTACGTTCGAAGGCAGAATAAAAGCAGACAGGGTCTCTTCTTTGCGTGTAGATATTTTGCGTTTCGGGGACTCACTCAACAGCTGAAGGCCATTCAATTCCGAGTCCAGCTTTGAGAACTGTTGAGATAGCGTACGAAAACCACTAAACAGTTCCTTAAAGCCTTTCCGCATGAAAGCTCTCATTTCATTCTGCACCTTACGACACTCCTCACAGCAATAGTGCAGCCCAATGCGCTTAGCTAAAGCATCAGCAGTTGTACCATTGACGTTGGCACATTTGGCATGTACGACATTATCACACAGCTTACATAAGATGCTAGGGTGAGCACACTTAATCTCACCTTAGCAGGTTTTAGTAGGACAGATAAGATGTCCTACCATTATATTAAGTCACCACTGTTAAAGATTCGCTAAATAAAATGTTCAAAAAAACTAAAACCAAACTACGGCGCCGTGCAGGCAGCGAAGTGCGAGCAGAGCCACAGCAGCAAGGCACGATCGGCCGAAGGCAGCGGCGACATGCAAGCAGCGGTGACATATGCAAGCAGCGGCGACATACGCAGCAGCGAGACATAGGCAGCGAAGCGCAGGCAGCAAGATGAAAGCTGCGAAAACTAGGCCAAGGGCAGTTGATCGCGAGCAGCTAGTTAAGCCGGAAGCAAAGCTCTCCCACGGGGAAGGACCTACAGTGCAAAACTCAAAGTATAAGTGTTAAGTGCCAGCCCAAGGACATCAACTAACGAGGATGCATCCTGTAGCAGGAGAGTCCAGGTGAGCTGGAAAATATTAGATATCGAATGTAATAGTTAATAGCTAACGTAGATGGTGCGAAGTAGGCAGGAAGGCAGGGCCTAACTAAAATAAGTAACTAGCGCTAGGAAAACAACAATGAATTTTTCTCCCCTCTAGAGCATCGTGAAAAGTGTCGTGTATGTGTGTGCCTGTGTGAGTGTGTACTTGCAGAGTAGCGCTTTCTGGTATGCCGGTGCTCCGCTGGCCAGTAAGCGATTCTGGGCGTACACACGCACAGTTCGTGTCGTGAGTGAACGTCAGTTGACGAGTGGGTGTGCGAGCGTGTGCTCTAACGAGTTGCGGTGTGGTGGTATACACCATCGAGCGACTTGTGGGAGTACAGGCGAAGCTACCTGCGGTCACGGGCGCTTCCGCACGGCAAACGGCCACTCGTGATTTGTGTCGTGAGCGAAACGCCAGTTGGCAAGTGGGTGCGTGAGCGTGTGCTTTCACCAGTTGCGGCGTGGTGGAATACACCGCAGAGCGACTTGTTTGAGTGCAGGCGACAGTACCTGCGGTCACGGGCATTTTAGCACGACCAACGGCCCATCGTGAGTCGTGAGTGAGACGCCAGTTGGCAAGTGGTGTGTGAGCGTGTACTCTAATGAGTCTGCGGCGTGGTGGAGTACACCACTGAGCGGCTCGTGGGGGTACAGGCGAGAGCACCTGCGGTCACGAGCGCTCTGCGCGACCACCGACCGACCGTGAGAGGCGTCGTGAGTGGGCGATAGGTGGCAAGCGAGGTGCGTAAGCATACACTCTAACTAGTTGCGGGTGGTGGAATACACCAACGAGCGACTTAGGGAGTGCGAGCGAAAGTACCCGCGGCCACGTGCGTTCCTCACGATCAGCCGCCAGCCAGTACGTGGGCCCCAATAGGACCACGTGGTGGTAAAAATCCATGTGGAAATCCACATGGCCAACGAGCACACGTGCGTGACATAGACCACGTGTGTCCCCTATACCCTGTAATACCTCAGTAGGGTATAACCGACTAGTAGCTCCTCTCTTACTAAAGTCATGATAGTCCTAGTTTTATATAAATTTTCTGTAAAGACCCTGGCGAGACTGAGATATGTACCCCAGCCTGAGAAAACATCCTTACAGATGGCGCCCGAGCAGGGACTACTATGACTAGACATGTAGTTGTGAGAATTTTTAACATCTTTCCGTGGATTAAGGCCCCACATAGCTAATTCATGCAGGGTATAGTAGAGAGGCACAAGACACACAGTACAAGTCTCACATAGGGCATCAGTAGCAAGCATACATACATATGTACATCGAGTCAAGCATACGAAAGAGTTTTCCACATAAGTCGTTGGCCAGGTTCCACACATGTCTACGACTACTGCGCACATTGACGTGTGCGAAAATCTTGACCTTCTGATTTATATTTTTTCACTGCTTAACCATTTTTCTGCGCCGGCGTAGCCTGAGACTTGGTACCGAATACCGAGGAAGTCAGTCGCGTCCGGACCCACAAGTAGTCAACATCGACAACGTTGACACACATTTTTATATCCTGTGCGCATCCTGCGAAAACGTTTCTACGAGCAAGAATCCTGTTGATCCTGCCATCTCGAGAACATTTTTAATTTTTTTTTCGTGTGAAACATTTATCAATAAAAACCGAGTCGCGGACGGACCAACAAGTAGTCAACATCGACAACGTTGACACACACTGTTATACCTTGTGCGCATTCTGAAGAAAACGTTTTTACGAGCAAGAATCCTGTTGATCCTGCCATCTCGAGAACATTTTTAATTTTTTTTCCTGTGAAACATTTATCAATAAAAACCGAGTCGCGTACGGACCAACAAGTAGTCAACATCGGCAACGTTGACAAACATTTTTTATACCCTGCGCGCGTAAACATTTTGTGATCGGCCTTAAAGTGAACATTAATAGAACCGAGTCGCGAGTAGTCAACGACGTTGACAGACAATAATACCCTGTACACACTCTGGGTAAACATTTTTTTTTGGGATCGAGCTATTCGTTGAGCATCGCCGCAAAGCGAACAATTTCGTGAACGGGCACGAAAATAGTGAACAGTGAATCAAGATCGGACAAGAAACATTTCAGTGACGCACGTCACCCATACCTCGCGAGCATTTTTTTTTATTTTTTTAAACGTCGTCAACGAAGCCCAACATGGGAACACGCTGGATCGCTTTCCGTAGGAAGAGCGAGCTGCAACTCATCCTCAAGGAGTTCGGGCTGGACACGAGTGGTACAGTGGAGGAAATGCGGAGCCGTCTGGTAGCATTCTCCAGTCAAGGGGACCTGTCGAAGGAACAGCTGCAACGACTGATGGAGCTGGACGCCACTGTAGGCAATGCAGTGACGCCGGAGCCGAAACAGCGCGGAGCATGCTCACGCGACACCTCCCCGGCACCAGCGGAAGGCGACTCTGAAGTCGTCATCCCATAACAAGCCTGGAAAATCGACGGGCAGCAAGTTCTTCGAGGAGCGCTGCTAGCCGTCACATCCCACCCGCTCCAGCGCCCAATGCGGCACTTCCAGCCAATAGGAGGACCAACGAACCAGGCCACCGCTGGATAGCTCCATACGAGCTGGCCGATCGAGTCCGGAAATGGGGCGTAGCCTTCAACGGCGACGCTACAGATCCGTGGAGTTTCATCGAGCAGCTGGAAGAGAAGGCAGCATTGTACGGCATCGACCCCCAACAATTACCACAAGCGGTCGCGAACGTGCTAACGGGACAAGCGGAGGACTGGTTCAGGGTCAACATCCTCTACAAAGTCACCTGGGAGGAGTTCAAACAGGAGTTTATGGAGTTTTTCCCCCCCCGCGATATTTTAAACGACTGGAGGACGAGATCCGGAGCCACACCCAACGCCGAGGTGAGCGATTCCGGGATTACGCACTGGCACTACGGCTGATGATGCGACGTGCCCAGTATACCCAGGAGCAGGAGCTGGACAGGATTTACGATAATATGACGCCGGAGTATCAACTGTTCACCCGCCGTCACGAGTTCAAAACACTGGCTCAGCTGAGCAAACTCGTGACCACGTACGAGACCACGAAGAAGGTTCAACGCCAAGCGACGAGCCAAGTTGATCGACGGAGAGAGAACCCGAAGCCGCCGAACCCGCCAGTGACGAACCATGCACTACCAACAACACTGAGCACCACAGCAGCGACAGCCACTCCCCACACAACACCAACAGGGGCGACAAAGGGCGACCTGCAGCGCGTGTGCCACAACTGCGCTCAGCCTGGGCATTTACAGGCAGATTGCCATAATAGCCGCGTGTTGTTCTGTTGGGGCTGCGGTCGACACGGCGTTCGCACGGTGGACTGTTGTCGACGAACCACGTCGGGAAATGCTGCGCGTCTTCAGCCGATGGGGAACAACTTGGAGATGCCGCAACGCAGTTCCCAGGAATAGCACCTCTGAGGTGCGGGAGTGCACGTGTCATCGCGAATGTTCGCATCGAGGGAACAACAACGGACGCCACGATCAACACGGGAGCTACGCGCAGCTTTATTAGCGAGCGTATGGCGGCCAGACTGAGCACACCGGAGAACGAGCGAGCAGCACTGATCCGGATCAAGCTGGCGGATGGATCATCACGAGCCAAGCGACGGAGGACGCGGCGGCCCAAGACAATGACAAGGTCGCGGGCTTACCACCGATCTGTCCCGTCGCACGGCAACGAGACACCGAAGGACAAGGCAGGACACCAGAGCAATTACAACGAGACATCGAGGGACAAAGCAGGACACCAGAGCAAGTTCAACGAGGCACCGAGGGACGAGCCAGGACACCGGGGGAAGGACAACAAAGCACAGAGGAATCAGCAGGAGCACGAGCGGAAACACAGCATCAAGACACGGAGAATCAGGCCATCATGGGAGGCCCGAGCAAGCGGAGACGCCGTGGAAAACGGCCCGAGACCAGCCACGCCGCCTTGCGGGGCGTCGAAGACCCCATAAAGTATTCTTGCTCAGGATCACTAGCCGAGTCGATTGAGCCATGTCCGTCCGTCTGTCCGTTTGCCCGTCTGACCAGATAAACACACAGATCTCAGCTATTATAAACGCTAGAGACACCAAGGTTGGAATGAAGGTTCCTTTATACTTGGCCGTCAGCCGTCAGAGGCAGTAAGGGGAAATAAATGAAACCATAGCTTTGGCTGTGGTACGTGCCGTCCTTACTCCTACTGACGGAAGTGCGGCTATACTCTCCACGTGAGGGCGGCTGGAAGCAGGCCCCTAGTACGGTCATGTCTCTGCTAGGGGTGCTGACTAATTGTAGTCGGGCGAAGATCGTGAATCTATAAATCACCCCAATCCAAGGCGGAACAGCATACGCTAATGGATGCATGGCCAGGGGGTAGCCTGGTCTCTAGTATGCGGACTCTGAATACCTGTCGCCCTCCAGTTTTATTCAGACTTCCCACGGCACGCGGGACCAAAACTTATGGATCTTAATAAAATAGAAAAGTCTGATGCGACTATAAAAGCATCAACCCAGGGCGAAGCTTTCACGTCCGACCCCAACACCAGCACTGCAGCCATTGGACTGCTGGCTTCCACCCCCAATACTACGGGTTTCACCTCTAGTATTCCGGAGGACTCGGAAAGGCCACGAACTCCCTTGGACACTGAGTTTGCAAGTGCTGCTTTTTCGTCCAACAACGGTTCAGGCATGCAGCAGAACGTCGAGGTGATGTCCTCTGACGCTGAAGCTGACGGTGACCTGATCAGCTTTGCTGACGACGCTTCCGTGGCCTCTCAGAGGTCAGGCCTCACGGAAGCAGGCTCCCAAATCCAGACGCCGCGACTGGAACGCCTTCGTTAAAATGAAGACCCGCGAGAAGAAGCTATTCAAAGCTGCACTCGCAAAGGGTTCGAGCAGAGCAGAGGCTCTTGCAATCGGCACTGCGCCCCCCGCGGAAACCAAGGCTAAGCGGACGCGTGCTGACGACACCTTCCCCGAACCCCAAGGGTCCTCAAAGAAGCCCAAAAAGACTCATGTTGAGTCCACAAAGCCACTCTTCAGCCAAGTGGCAAGCAGAGTGAAACTGGGCTTCACTTCGGCTGATCCCACTAAATCCCTTTCACCGGAACAGTTGGCTACGGTGCAAGACAGTATCCTGAAGGCAATGCTGCTGCCCTCCACATCGGGTGTCGGACCAGGTTTCGAGGGCTGCATACCTCGAAACGAGGATAGCAACACTGCTGATTGAGTCAGCTGCTGGACATATCAGGTCCATCAGCTGCCTTGATGTCAAACTGTTGGAGGAATCTGAGTTCCCAAGAGCTCACCTCATTAGAGGTTTCTTCCCCAACAGCGCTGAACTCCCACCCGCCTCAATTTTGGAACAGTTGAGTCACCAAAATTATGAACGCTTCTCAACGAATCTGTGGCGGGTGGTTCAACACAGCCTTAACGGCAAAACGACGCACCTCGCGATGATGGTCGACGAGCAGTCGTATAAGGCCCTGACGGAACTTAAGGGTAATGTTAAATACCGTTTCAACCGGATAAAATTCCGCCGTCAGGGTCTCTCCCACTCCTGCCCTGTCCCCTTCTCCGGCGGCGGTAACGGTGGCCTCCACCGGCGTGACAGCAGTGGCTGACGCTCCGGTGGCGTCTACTAGTGCCGCAGCCGCAGTCGCGCTGAAAACCGAGATCCCCAAACCCCCGGTCATTGTGGTGACTGCCCCCAAGCCCACAACGGGCCGTACGAGCCCGGTAATTGGCAACGGGCGCCCCCCTGTCCCGTCAAGGCCCACCACCAGCTCAGTGCGGAAACCACCCGCAAGGCTACCTCCGGCGACCGGGGTCGCTAGGCGACCTCCCCCGAGCAGTTCCTCCAGACTGCCGAAGGGCATCCGAGGTAATGACTCTCGGGGGGGCAAGGCAGGTGGCCTTGTCACCAAAGCCTTTAAGGAGGATGCCGAGCGCCATTAAGGTGCTCCAGGCGAACCGGCACCACGCCAGAGGAGCGTCCGCCACCCTGTGCAGGGTCGTCTGCGAAGATGCAATCAACCTGGCTCTCGTCCAAGAGCCATGGGTGTTCGGTGGCCATATACGTGGACTATCATGCGGATCATGTAAGTTATTATATGACCGTATGGGTGGTGCCCCTCGCACTGCTATTGTTGTTAATAACAATGTGAGACACTTCCCTTTACCGAACTTCATCCACAGAGACCTGGTGGCAACGGCTAACATAGGGTGTAAGCCTACATTTATTAACGCCATTAGGGAAGAGGTTCTGGACCTTACCCTAGTCAGTAACTCTATTGTGAGTTCGCTAGCCAACTCGCGGGTCACAAACGAAGCCACCTTGTCAGACCATCAGCACATCAGGTTCGACCTCCCTGGCTAAGTCGAGATCCACCAGAACTGCTTCTGTCCCAAAAAGACTAATTGGGAATTCTTCAAAGCCTCTGTGGCTTTTAAAGCAGACTCGCTGATCAGCAACCCAAATTATATCAGAGAGATAGAACTTTCTGCCAACCTGCTTCAAGATGTGCTAATCACGTCCTTCGAGGATAGCTCTGTTCGGCAGACATTAAAGATCAACCGGAAAATTCCATGGTGGAACGAGGAACTGTCTACACAAAGAAGGAAGGTTAGACGCCTTGTCACCAAAGCCCTTAAGGAGGATGCCGAGCGCCATTAAGGTGCTCCAGGCGAACCTGCACCACGCCAGAGGAGCGTCCGCCACCCTGTGCAGGGTCGTCTGTGAAGATGCAATCAACCTGGCTCTCGTCCAAGAGCCATGGTTGATCGGTGGCCACATCCGTGGACTATCATGCGGATCATGTAAGTTATTATATGACCGTATGGGTGGTGCCCCTCGCACCGCTATTGTTATAAATAACGATGTGAGACACTTCCCTTTGCCTAACTTCATCCACAGAGACCTGGTGGCAACGGCTATTGAGGTAGCCACGGCTGAGGGTGTCCGGGAGGTAGTGATCGCCTCTGCCTACTTTCCGGGCGACGTGGATGACGTTCCCCCCACAGAGGTTCAGCGGCTAGTGGAATTCTGCCGCCTGCACAATAAGCCGCTTGTGATCGGCTGTGATGCAAATGCGCATCACACGATCTGGGGAAGCAGCGACGTCAATAAACGTGGTGAGTCCCTTTTAGAGTATCTATTGTGTTGTCAATTAGATGTTGCTAACATAGGGTGTAAGCCTACTTTTATTAACGCCATTAGGGAGGAGGTTCTGGACCTTACCCTAGTCAGCAACTCTATTGTGAGTTCGCTGGCCAACTGGCGGGTCACAGACGAAGCCACTTTGTCGGACCATCAGCACATCAGGTTCGACCTTCCCAGCCAAGTCGAGATCCGCCAGAACTCCTTCTGTCCCAAAAAGACAAACTGGGAACTCTTTAAATTCTATCAGTGAGAGAGAACTTGCTGCCAACATGCTTCAAGATGTGCTAATCACGTCCTTCGAGGACAGCTTTGTTCGGAAGACCCTAAAGGTTAACCGTAAAGTTCCATGGTGGAACGAGGAACTGGCTGCACAAAGAAGGAAGGTTAGAAGCCTATTCAACAAGGCCAGATCTAACCGTGTCAGTTAGGATGTCTATAGGGACGCTCTCACTAATTATAACAAGAACATTAGACGTGCTAAACGCGATACGTGGCGCAGCTACTGTGGTAGTATCGAATCGCTGCCAGAGGCAGCGAGACTCCACAAGGTATTGGCCAAAGGGTCGTCTAATGGGATAGGGCTTCTTAAAAGAGCAGATGGCTCTTATACTCAAGATCGCAGGGAAGCACTTGACCTTTTACTACAAGTCCACTTCCCAGGTTCGGTGGCGAACCCAGATCTATCCAGTCATGATGACGCCACCTTGTCACCGGACTCACGTGGGTCCAGTCTATCCAGTCTTACCTCCTTTCTGCTTAAGACAGCGGAAAGGCTCGTAGACCAGCACATTCGGTGCTCTCTGCAGAAAACTTATCCTCTGCATCCCACGCAGTTTGCGTATATTGCCAGAAGATCGACGGAGGTCGCTCTTCACAAGCTAGTGGGCAAAATCTAAAGAGCCCTCGTATCCAAGAACATTGCTCTGTGCTCTTTTCTCGATATAGAGGGTGCTTTCGATAATACCGGCTACGGGTCTATTTCTGCTGCACTGGAGCGCAGAGTATCGCCCGTCCTTTAATCCGATGGATTGATGCTATGCTCAAACACCGGACTATTTCCTCTACCTTGGACTCTACGACTGCTTTCATTAATGCGGTTAAGGGTTGTCCCCAGGGAGGGGTTTTATCCCCCTTACTGTGGTCCCTAGTAGTTGATGAACTACTGAGTAATCTTGCGGAACAGGGCGTGGAAGCAATCGGCTACGCTGACGACCTGGCGCTCATAGTGAATGGGAACTTTGCCAACACCGTGACAGAGCTGATGCAATCTGCTCTGAACACGGTTAGTAGATGGTGCGTAGATGTAGGTCTGAGCATCAATCCACAAAAGGCAATTATCGTTCCCTTCACTAAGCGCCATCTCGATTACATAGGACAATTGCACATTGGCGGCTCTCCCGTGGGACTTTCCAACGAGGTTAAATATCTAGGCGTAACTCTTGTTAAAAGACTGAACTGGAACTCCCATCTCAACAACACCCTATCAAAGGCAACTCATGCCATGTGGGCCTGCAGAAGATTCTTTGGTAGGATCTGGGGTCTCAAATCCTGCACCATTCGGTGGTTATTTGAGATGATGGTAAGACCCATCGTCACCTACGCTGCCATTGTGTGGTGGCCTAAGGTTACGCAGGTCACTGCCATCACCAAATGCACTAAACTGCATAGGCTGCTTTGCCTGTCTTTGACGGGTGCACTTCGCACTTGTCCCACAGCAGCAATGGAATCAATTTTAAATTTGACTCCGCTGCACATTCAAATACAAGAAGTCGCCGCTATGAGTCTTCTTAGAATCAAGCTTCAATCTGGGCTTCTAGCTACCGAATCGGGGCATGCTAGACTTATCAAAGACATTCCTGGCTTAGAGATCTGCTCTAGATCAGATTCTATGACCAAGGAACTCTTCTTTGGTGCAAAATTCAGAAGCCTCACCCATCAGTGACCCTCATGGTATACACTGGTATGCTGACGGGTCAAAGACTGATCAGGGGGTTGGAGCTGGGATACATGGTCCCAACTCCAAAACCTCGATTGCTATGGGCAAGTGGCCCACGGCTTTTCAATCCGAGGTTCATGGCATCGAGTTCTGCTGTCGTCTTATCCTTGAGAAGGGGATCAGAGGAGCGAACATCTACATCTTCTCGGACAGCCAAGCTGCCATACTAGCCCTCTCCTCAAAAAGAATAGGTTCACGTATGGTGGCCGACTGTTGGAACTGTCTCCAGAGGCTTTCCAACAGAAACAAAGTTACCCTCCTATGGCTACCTGGACACTCTGGTTTCCAGGGCAACGAGCTAGCGGATGAGCTAGCGAGGGCGGGGTCATCAGCCCCTCTGCATGGCCCCGAACCCTTCTGCGGCGTGGGGTGGTCAACTATTTCATCCCTTGTGAAAACATGTGCGAATAGGCTGACCGAACGCTACTGGTTCTGCCAACCAGGGATGAGGCAGGCTAAAGAGCTTACGAATCCCTCGATTAAGCGAAGAACAAACCTACTCTCTCGAAGAGATCTCTATCTCCTTGTTGGCTACCTTAGTGGACACCACTTGGTAAACTATCACCTCAAAAAAAAGCGTGTGTCCTCGGATGCAGAATGCAGGCTCTGTAAAGAGGACGACGAAACCACGAAACACATCCTGTGTGATTGTCCAGCCTTGGTATGGATTAGGAGGAAACATCTGCACGTGGAAACCGCAGTTCCCGAGCACATTGTCCGTTCCTCGACAAAAGACCTGTTATGCTTCATCAGAGAAGCAGAATAGCTTTTGGCATGATAGGGAGAGCACTATAGGTACAAAAGATCATTCTGGTCGCAGTGCCTCGCCCCTTCTCTGCTGTGAGACTCCCTTACCCTAATAATAAATAATATACGAGTACTCAGCGCAGATCAAGTTTATTTCAAATGTTGGGTGCCACGCCCACCTTCCCCACAAATCAATAATTTAATTTTTAAACTTAATTTATAAGCGCTGTGTAAAAGATACTGTACGATTTTAGCAGAAAATCGTACGCTGCAGCAGATATGGCAGATGCGCTGCTATCAACAAGACAAGATAAGAAAGGGCTGCATGCGTACCTAAATAAATAACTACGTAACTACCTCTCTTGGTGATCGGACTGCAGACCAATAAGATTTCAATTCAAGAAGGAAACTACTGAACTGTCCATTAAGGAAGAGGAATATTTCCAAACTAAAATTGACCAGCTAAAAAACACAATTTTTGTCACAGAAAATAGGAAAATTGAAGTGGAACATTCCTTGCAGCTCACCATGGTCAATGGAAAAATATGCAATGCTCTAACCGAAACATCATCAGCAAAGTGTTACATTTGCGAAGCAAGCCCAACTCAGATAAATAATTTGGAGGAATGTCTTCATAGAAAAGTATTTGAAGAACGATTTGAATTCGGGCTCTTACCGTTACATGCATATATACGTTTTTTTGAGTACTTCATCCACGTTTCGTACCGATTGGATCTTAAAATTAGGCAGATACGTTCTGAGGAAGCAAAAAACCAATTTTTAATACGCAAACAATTTATTCAGTCTGAGTTTTGTCAAAAAAAGGGCCTTATAGTGGATAAACCCTAGTCTGGAGGAAGTGGAACATCTAACGACGGGAATACGGCAAGAAAATTTTTTGGTAATCCAGATTTGTCTGCTGATATAACAGGCCATGATAAAGATCTAATTTTAAGATGTGCAACACTCTTGCAAGCATTGTCATCAGGATATTGTATAAATCCAGAAAAAATCGGAGTCTATGCATTGGAAACTTCAAAAGGACTTGTTCAAAAATATCCATGGTACTACCTTTCTCCTTCAGTGCATAAAATATTAATTCACGCTCCTTCAATTATTAGCTCCGACCCTTTTATTTCTGGTCAAAGACAACTTCCATGTAAGCAAAAGTCAAAACTCTTAAATTAAATTATTGATTTGCGGCGGCGGTGGGCGTGGCACATAACATTTGAAATAAACTTGATCAGCTTATAGTACACAGGAGTCTTCATGCCAAATTTAACTCTAGCTTTTATAATAGCTCAGATCTGTGCGTTCACACAGACAGACAGACAGACGGACATGGCTCAATCGACTCTGCTTGTGATCCTGAGCAAGAATATATATACTTTATGGGGTCTCCCATGCCTCCTTCTGCCTGTTACATACATTTGCACAAAGTTAGTATACCCTTTTTGACCATTTTCAATGTAACAATGAATATGTAACAATGGCATCCTCAAGCATAGTCAATCTGCTATCTCAGCAGCAGAACATTGGTAAAGAAATCCAGAACATAATAAGGAATTACAAGAAGGATCCTGCCGAACGGAAAACCAATGCCAAATACTTCAGCGACAGGATTGAAGCATTGGAAAACAATAAACAACAGTTCCAAGCAAATAAACAGAAAATTCAAGAAAATTTACAAGGAGCAACTGTAGAACACGTATACTTTACGGACAAGTATTACGATGGCATACTACAAATTGCAATTGGATATTTGGAGATATTCAAGAAGCAGATGCATATCATGGAAATCGACACAGAATCTATAATGTCAACAGACGAAATAGATATTCAACCCATGATTCGGGAGCAACGAGCCTTGCTCGACAGTCTTGCTCGCATCATGAACATGACGACAAAAGAAACTCAAGCTAGTTACAAGCCAATAATAGCACAATATTGGAATGATATTAAAAATATCCATGTGCAAATTTATAAGAGGTTTGCAGACCCAGAAAATCTCGGTTACAATCTTACAAATTACGTTACGGCCGAGATTGCTGTGGTCAGTAACCAAGCAGCATGTGATGTAAATATATCACAAGTGATGCAGCCGTTATTACCGTCACAAACCGCACTTCCACTACCAAAGGTCTCCATTCCGAAATTTGATGGAGACTACCTAAAATGGCAACAATTTCATGACATGTTCAGGAAAATGATTCATGAAGCCACAACGATACCCATCATTCAAAAGATGTGGTATTTAAAAAATCATGTTATTGGCGATGCAGTGAGACTTATTCGCCATCATTCCCTAACGGAAGGCAACTATAATACGGCATGGACTATGTTGGAAGAGCGTTTCAATAACAAAAGAGTACTCAGTACCGTGTTGATTCAAAAATTACTAGATCAACCAACAACGACTACTAATGATGCCAACTAAATTAAAGGAATGCATGATAACATAAAGGAAACATTATCAGCACTCAATAACGTTGGTATAGAGACAAACCAATGGGACCCACTTTTGCTTTGTATTTTGACGAAGAAGTTAGATCACCAAAATCACGTGTTGTATGAACAGTCTATACAAAACACGAAACAAACACAGTCAACCAGTGAGTTCTTAGTTTTCATGGAGTAACGGTTCCTGACACTGGAAGCTATTAACGCTGATAGATCAAAAAAAATAGAAAAAGCCACAGTCGCGCTGCACGCGATAGTGGGATACCCTTCGACCTACGTTCCTATGTATGTACACGTATACATATGCATATGCTTTTAAATTATTGCCGACAGATGGCGCTCGCGCTTTGCGCTCGCCCGCCTCCCTTGTTAGCTGATACAAGCACTTGGTTTTATGCACATACTTTCCTAAATAACTTCTGTGTTTATTGTCCGATCGGATTGCAATTTGGAGTGTGCGTAGATATATCATTCAGCTTAGTATATGTTAAAGTCAGAAAAATGTATCTTTAATACAGCGCTTACAAATTAAGTTCAAAAATTAAATTATTGATTTGAGGGGGCGGTGGGCGTGGCACCTAACATTTGAAATAAACTTGATCAGCTTATAGTACACAGGAGTCTTTCTGCCAAATTTGGTAACTCCAGCTTTTATAATAGCTGAGATCTGTGCGTTCACACAGACAGACGGACAGACGACAAGACAGACGACAAGACAGACAGACATGGCTCAATCGACTCTGCTTGTGATCCTGAGCAAGAATATATATACTTTATGGGGTCTCCGACGCCTCCTTCTGCCTGTTACATACATTTGCACAAAGTTAGTATACCCTTTTTTGACCATTTTAAATGGTCGAAGGGTATAATTAAGCAAAATACATGTGCCTCAGCAGGAGCTGAGCAAAACTTTGTATGCTATTTCTGTAAAAAGCCCAATTATAATATTTTTATATGCAATGATTTCTTAAAAAGGACAGCATCAGACCGTTTAAATTGGGTACAGAAACAGAAACTCTGCGTAAAGTGTTTCAAACCAGAGCACACACAGTTCTGCCCTAAAAGGGATTGCTTCAAGTGTAATAAAACGCATAATACCATATTACACTTAGAGGTAAAGGCAAAAAATACGACTGCTGCAATCGCAAGTGGAAAGCAGTCAAATTACATACTGCTAGCCACTGCCCGAATTATTATTAAGGGCAACAATGGGCAAGAAGCCGAATTTAGAGCACTCCTAGACTCAGGATCTCAAATAAATGCCATCTCAGAGCGAGCTATCAAAATATTAGGGCTAAAAACGACACAGTCCACATTAAAAATCAATGGCATTGGAGGGAAAGACCACACTTCCAATGCACGCATAAATGTTATGCTAAAATCAAGTTGTGGAGATTTTAGCTCTAGACTGGAAGCATTGGTATTGCCTAATATTGTCAATGACCAACCAACAAAGAACATTTGCGCTGAAACGTGGAAGTTAGCACAAAACATTATCTTGGCTGATCCATACTTTTGAAAACCAGGAAAGATTGATGTCCTTTTAGGGCCGAGCACTATTTCGAAATCCCTAAAAAAGGACTAGTGTCTCTAAAAGGAGGATTACCCAAGCTGCAAAATAACAGACTTGGATGGATCATCGCGGGAAAAATTCACAAAAAGGCATCATCATCGCCATCAACATGTGTCACGCTCACTGAAGAAGAGAAAATTGATGAGCAATTACCCAAATTTTGGGAAGTGGACAACCTTGAAACAAAATTACCCTGCTATTCACCGATGGACAAGGAATGTGAACGGCAATTCGACCAAAATCTACAAGTGGCTAAGGACAACAGATTAATTGTTCGACTACCATATGTGGAAGAGGCATCAGCGTTGGGGGAGTCTCATGACATAGCGTTACGAAGATTTCAGTCCCTAAAGAAACGTCTTCAAAGAGATCCAACACTAAAACACTCATTTATGAAGGAATATGAAGCTCTCGGGAACATGAAGCAAGTTCCGGTCAATTGTATACCAAAAAAACACTACTTCATACCACATCATTATGTTCTCAAACCTGATAGTCAGACTACTAAATTAAGAGTGGTATTTGACGCATCAGCAGTTACCTTCTCTGTAAAATCATTAAATGATATTCTACACAAAGGACCAACAGTTCAGAGTACGCTATTCGCTATACTGCTAAGGTTCAGAACACACAAATATGTGTTTACAGCCGATATAGAAAAAATGTATCGACAAATATGGATAAACCCCGAGGATCAGCATCTGCAAATGATAATATGGAATGCAGACCCATCTGAAGAAATTAAATATTATCGTCTAAAAACAGTGACGTATGGCACTAAAGCAGCTCCATATTTGGCAACAAAATGTTTGCAACATTTGGCAACAAAGACAATTCGAGAATATCCACTAGGAGCGGAAACTCTAAAAAACGATTTTTACGTGGACGATTATATCACAGGAGCAGAGACAATTCCTGAAGCTTTCCAAAAGCAAAGTGAACTCAACAAAATACTCTCTAAATCTGGATTCAAACTGAGGAAATGGTGTGCAAATGATTGTCAACTTCAACAAGGTTTGCCCAAGGATGACATTACGCCCAACGTCCATCTAGAAGATGCTGCCTATGAGGAATGCAGCATTAAAACACTGGGAATTACTTGGAATCCACGGTTAGATAAATTATGCTGCACGACTCAAATTAACACAAAGGAAATATATAATATTTCGATTTGGTTACGAATTTATGGATTTTGTTTCGAAAAGGGTTGTATCTTATTATATAATATTATTTCATTCATTGTATCCTTTCAGTTGACTATGCTTTTCAGAGTTGTTTTAAATTTTTCTATATATGGTAATTCATTTTTTTTCTTTCAGCTTTGTGTTTAAATGGCGTTAAAATGAGGCTTAGAATTTGTTTGATTAAATGTTTTCTATGAAATGCTGGTGAGATGCACATCCCACTCCCGTTGATCATGCTTCAAATACGATCGAACAGCAGCCAATAATGATCGATTAACTCGCTCTGCCGCATTACTCTGCGGTGAGTAAAGAGCTGTATAGACATGTTTAATGCCAAGTTCTGTCAAGAACGCATTAAAATCGGCAGCCTTAAATTGGCTGCCATTATCACTTACGATAATTTCAGGAATTCCAAAACAATGAAAAATATTATTCAACAGATAATCTTTTATGGCCAACGAAGTACATTTCTTTAGAGGCTTCAACCAGTGAAACTTGCTGAAATGATCTAGCAGAATCAGTAAGCCCACATGACCTTGTTTACTTCTAGGATATGGTCCTAGAAGATCAATATATAATCTTTGAAAAGGTCGACACGAAGGTACATGAGCTCCCATAGGTGGACGCAGGCTATAATTCGGTGCTTTGTTCTGCTGACACACATCACACGAGCGAATATAATCTCGAGCATCTTTGGATAGACCTGGCCAGAAGAGATGACGTCGCAATTTCTCTATTGTCTTTTGCATACCAGAATGAGCGGAAGTAAGACTATCATGGGCTTGCCTAAGTGTATCGGTGCCAACGCTATCGGGGACCCATTATTTCTAGGAAAGTTTTTCCTGCGCCTCGTCTCCCTCAGCATGTTCTGTACGGATATATAAAAATTTATCCACCAACTTTATATCTGGAAACTTTGACTGGTTTGCATTATATCTAGTCTTTAAAGCAAGATATGACTCTTCAGAAAACGCCTCTGATTGCAGATCAATTACAGGACTCAAGTCTAACTCAGCAATTTCGGCATCATGAAGTCTGGACAACGCGTCTGGTACAACATGATCCTTTCCTTTTCTATGCGAAAACGTAAACTTAAACTGTTGTAACCGAAAAATCCATCGTGCAAGTCTACCTGCAACGTTTTGCTGTCGCATCAGCCAGAGAAGGCTAGAATGATCGGTGACAACCTCAAATTCTTGCAATTCCAGATAACACCGAAATTTCTCAACAGCCAAAATGACAGCTAAACATTCTCGTTCCGTAACGCTGTAATTTTGCTGAGCTCTACTTAACTTTTTAGACTGTGACGCCGCATGAAGCGACGCCACATGTATTATGTATATATATTTTTATACCCTTCGACCATTGAAAATGGTCAAAAAAGGGTATACTAACTTTGTGCAAATGTATGTAACAGGCAGAAGGAGGCGTGGCAGACCCCATAAAGTATATATATTCTTGCTCAGGATCACTAGCCGAGTCGATTGAGCCATGTCTGTCTGTCTGGATGTCCGGATGTCCGGATGTCCGGATGACCAGATGAACACACAGATCTCAGCTATTATAAGAGCTAGAGTTACCAAATTTGGCATGAACATTTCTGTGTAGCCGGCGCAGATCAAGTTTATTTCAAATGTTGATTGCCACGCCCACCGCCCCCGCAAATTAACAATTAATATTAACTCAAATATTATTTAACTCAATTTATAAGCGCTGTATAAAAGATACAACTTTCTGACTTTAACATATACTAAGCTGATAGTGATATCTACTTATTCTCTAAATTGCAATCGGATCGGACAATAAACACAAAAGTTATTTAAGAAAGTATGAGCATAAAACCAAGTGCTTGTGTCAGCTAACAAGGAAGGCGGGCGAGCGCCATCTGTCGAGAATAATTTCAAAGTATTTGCATATGTATATGTCTACATACATAGGAACATAGGTCGAAGGGTATCCCACTGTCGCGTCCTGCGCGACTGTTGCTTTTCTTACTGGTTTTAGTTTAAATTTGTGACGTCACATGAAGCGACGTCACACTATCACATTTTTAATATTTAAATAAATAGATACTTAAGTTATCTCTAAGTCCAATATACCCCATAGTATTTCTTGAGACAGAAGCAGAAGCATAGGCAAAAGCAAGGGCGTAGGCAGAACATAGAAAAGGGCACACAACGTAGGGAAAACCCCAGACATTCGACGCCCATGCGTGTCTCGGTACCCAGAGCTGGTGCACGCACAAGTAACGGTGCCTCGGTACCCAGAGCTGGTGCGCGCACAAGTAACGGTGCCTCGGTACCCAGAGCTCGCGCATAGACTCAGGCAGCTGCACAAGTAACGGTGCTTGGGCACCCAGAGCTCGTGCACAGACAGCACAAGGCAACGGCATCGCGACCAAATTTTGAGCAGCGGCGCCAGACATGCAGAAAAGTACGAACGGCGCCGTGCAAGTAGCGAAGTGCAAGCCGAGTTAGAGCAGCTAGGCACGATCGGCCAAAAGCAGCGGAGACATGCAAGCAGCGGCGACAGGCAAGCAGCAGCGACATGTACGCGGCGGCGAAATGGAAGCTGCAAGAACTAGGCCAAGGGTAGTTGATCGCGAGCAGCTAGATAAGCCGGTAGCATAGCTCTTCCCACGGGGAACATAGAAAAATATAAATGTGAAAAGTAAAAGTGCCAGCCCAAGGACCTGTACAAATAAGAAAGGGACGAAGATGAATCCTGTCGCAGGAAAATCAAGGTGAGCAGTAAAGAACTCAAATATTAAGGGCTCGGATTTTCGAGCTACGAAATGGTGCGAAGTAGGCAGGAAGGCAGGGCCTAACTAAAATAAGTAACTAGCGCTAGGAAAACAACAATGAATAAAAGCATGTTATCGAATATTATTGGAATAAACCCGCAGTGATCATTAAATATACCCTGTGATACATTTTCTCCCCTCTAGAGCATCGTGAAAAGTGTCGTGTGCGTGTGTGCCTGTGTGAGTATGTGCTTGCAGAGTCGCGCTTTCTGGTATGCCGGTGCTCCGCTGGCCAGTAAGCGATTCTGGGCGTACACACGCACAGTTCGTGTCGTGAGTGAACGTCAGTTGACGAGTGGGTGTGTGAGCGTGTGCCCTAACGAGTTGCGGTGTGGTGGAATACACCATCGAGCGACTTGTGGGAGTACAGGCGAAGCTACCTGCGGTCACGGGCACTTCCGCACGGCCAACGGCCACTCGTGATTTGTGTCGTGAGCGAAACGTGCTTTCACCAGTTGCGGCGTGGTGGAATACACCACAGAGCGACTTGTGGGAGTGCAGGCGACCATACCTACGGTCACGGGCATTTTAGCACGACCAACGGCCCATCGTGAGTCGTGAGTGAGACGCCAGTTGACAAGTGGTGTGTGAGCGTGTACTCTAATGAGTCTGCGGCGTGGTGGAGTACACCACTGAGCGGCTCGTGGGGGTACAGGCGAGAGCACCTGCGGTCACGAGCGCTCTGCGCGACCAACGACCGACCGTGAGGTGCGTGAGCATACACTCTAGCTAGTTGCGGGTGGTGGAATACACCAACGAGCGACTTGGGGAGTGCGAGCGAAAGCACCCGCGGCCACGTGCGTTCCTCACGATCAGCCGCCAGCCAGTCACGCGTGACACGCGACACATGCACGTAGGCCCCAATAGGACCACGTGGTGGTAAAAATCCATGTGGAAATCCACATAGCCAACAAGCACACATGCGTGACATAGACCACGTGTGTCCCCTATACCCTGTAATACCCCAGTAGGGTATAACCGACTAGTAGCTCCTCTCTTACTAAAGTCATGATAGTCCTAGTTTTATATAAATTTTCTGTAAAGACCCTGGTTTTCACTGACTTGGAGAAGTGCTGTACCAACGAATAAAAAAAACGATCAAGTCAACAATTTAACTTATACTTTCTTCAATATATTTGCCATGTATTAATTTACAAAAGAAAAACGGCGGCAGTGCCCGCACCAAACCGATTGAAATCAGAAGTGTCTCACAGCAGTACCGGTGTGATCAACACTTAATTCGTAACTAACTTTGCTATGCAGAAGGCAAATGAGCAAATAAAGATTTAACAGCTGTGCTCGCTCTCTATTGAGAGAGAGAGGAACATAGCACAAAGGGGAATGCAAAATCTATTGCTGCACAGAGCAATGTACAAGAGTGATAACTAAAATACATCAAATTTCTGATGAGCTGCTGCTGGCTGCGGGCTGCATAACCAAACATCCTCCCCCCGTTGGAGGACACGGGCTGACAACATCATCCTGTTTGGGTAGAACGCAGAGTTTAGCGACTGCCCTATTGAAGATTCCTGTGGCAGTTTTGAGAACAGCAACTCGTGCGACGCTATCGGGTCCAGGGATCAGATTGACTACTCGAGCTAGTGGCCATTTGAGGGGTGGCAGGTTTTCGTCTTTTACTAACACGACATCATTGATTTGAATGTCTGCCTTCTGTGCTCGCCATTTGGAACGTTGCTGAAGAAGCGTTAGATATTCACGTCTCCACCGGCTCCAGAATATTTGCTGGTAGTAGGTGATTCGCTGCCAGCGATCCAATCGGTTAAGATTTAGTTTTGTTAGATCAGGCTCAGCAAACAAGGCAAGGGGGGCCGTGCCTAAGAAGTGCGCTGGCGTTAGTACTTCAAGGTCGCCAGGGTGTTCTGAAAGAGGAACTAAAGGTCTTGAATTAATTATTGCCGCAATGTGGCAAATGAGCGTGCGCAGGTCATCAGCGGGCAAAACGGCAGGGCCAACAGCTCGGTAAAAGTGATGCTTTGCTGTTTTTACAGCCGCCTCCCAGAGGCCTCCAAAATGCGGCGAGCGAGGAGGGATGAACCGCCATTCAATGCTATCAGTCAAGCAGAATTCGTGTATTGCAGTTTGATGTGATGTGTTCAGGAACAAACGCTTAAGATCCTGCAGCTCATTCCGAGCGCCGACAAAATTGGTGGCGTTGTCCGACCATATGCGTGCAGGCTTTCCACGAGTCAGTATAAATCGACGCAATGCATTAAGAAATGCAGAAGTGGAGAGATCCTGCACCAGCTCAAGGTGGACAGCCTTTGTAGAAAAGCAGATAAAGATGCAGATATAGCACTTAATGGGTGCTTTGTTCCGAACAGGATTTTTGTAATAAAATGGGCCGCAAAAGTCCAGACCAGTGACCTTGAAGGAGTGTGAAGCTGTTACGCGGTCCTCAGGAAGATCACCCATAATGTGACCAGCTATATGTGGCTTGGCTCGAAAACATATGATGCATTTGCTGACTGCACTTGCAGTTGTTTTGCGACCGCCAATGGGCCAGAACTGCAGTCGAATAGAAGCGAGTAGTGCGCGAGGTCCAGAGTGCAGATTGCGACGGTGATAATCAAGTATGATGGCCCGAGTGACTGGGTGCTGACGTGGCAATATTAATGGATGCTGTGCGTCATAGTCCAACGACGAGTGCCTCAGTCTGCCACCAACTCGCATGAGTCCAGAGTTGTCAATGATGGGTGCGAGAGATGCAATTGAGCTCGATGATTTTACTTGTCGACTGTTGAGCAGTGCATTATAGTCCTCAGTAAGGTGTGCCATCTGAATGGAGCGAATAATAAGTTTCATGCCTCCGGTGAGATGATTGACAGACAGGCCGGGGTGCCTGATACGATAACGAAATTTGAAGATGTATCCAAAAACATGCTTCAATTTTTGCCAGGAGTTGACAAATTTACAACTGGTTGGGGTGTCGATGTCGACAGGGGCCTTGAGAGCGATGAGGGCCTTTTTCCTTAGCTCAGGGAGAACCTTTGGAGCGAGACAAGATTCTGGCCAGTGCGATTTGTCTTCTTGAAGATAGTCAGGACCATGAGACCAAAGATTTGACTCGATCAGCTCACTAGGAAGTGCCCCTCTGGAAAGTATGTCCGCTGGATTGCAGGCTGTGGGAACATAATGCCATTCTATGCCATTTGATAGCTCCTGGATTAAAGAGATGCGATGAGAAATAAAAATTTGAAAGCGTGACGACTCATCTCGAATCCAGGACAGCACCACAGCAGAATCTGACCAGCAATAAACAGGGCATGAAAATAAACCAAGCTGCAGAACTTCCCGCATCAGTTGAGCCAGTAATACTGCAGCGCATAATTCCAATTTGGGAACCGTGAGGGTCTTCAATGGGGCAACACGAGATTTAGCGCAGAAAAGATGGGCTACTCGTTGACCTTGAGACATGGAGACAATGTAGATGCATCCTCCATATGCATCAATGCTGGCATCACTGAATCCATGGATTTCGACAACGCTATTGGGTACCAGTGCGAGACGAGGAAACTGCAACTTCTGGGTGAGGCAGATATCAGCAGACAAATTTAGCCAAGCAGAATGAAGCGCCGAAGGTAAACTTTCGTCCCAGTCAAGTTTTTCTCTCCAGATTTGCTGCAGCAGGATTTTGGCCTTCGTTATAACGGGGCAGATAAGACCAAGAGGATCGTAAAAGCGAGCAATTGTAGACAAGACAGAGCGCTTGCTGGGTTTTGGAACTTCTTTCATGGGCGATGTGGAGAATAGTAGAATATCCGAGATTGAATCCCAGGCGATACCAAGAGTTTTGGTTATGTCGCTGCCATCATCAAATTTTAGAAAGGAATCCTTTTCCGAATCGGGAATCTGCTTCAAAGTACCAGGATCATTTGAGCACCATTTCCTTAAATTAAAATGACCTTTATCCAGTAGTCCAATGGTCTGTCGCATGATCTCCAAGACTTCTTTGGTTGAGTTACCTCCTGTGATGAGGTCATCGACATAAAAATCTCGTAGAAGAACTTTAGCGCCAATTGGAAACGATGATTTTTCGTCTTCTGCTAGCTGTTGCATGGCTCGGACAGATAGAAATGAAGCTGGCTTTGTTCCGTAGGTGACGGTATCAAGCTTAAATACTTGTACCTTTTCCTGGGGTGTGTCACGCCACAAAATGCATTGTAAATAGCTGTCCGGTTCCTTGACCCGGACACATCGGTACATCTTACAGATGTCACCAGTTAAAGCAACAGGGAAGGTTCGAAACTGTAACAAAGTGTGAAACAGTTTGGGCTGCAAAGTGGGGCCTGCCATGAGTATTTCGTTCAATGAGTATCCTGAAGAAGTTTTGGCAGAGCCATCAAAGACAACACGTAGCTTAGTTGTTGTGCTGTCTTCCTTTAAAACGCAGTGATGCGGCAAATAAAATTTGCATAGTTTCTGGGAGTTAAATGGTACCAGAGACATGTGATTTAAAGATAAGTACTCATGAATAAAGGCTGAATACTTCTCTTTGAGCTGACGATTGCGTTCAAGTTTGTTTTCCAGATTTAAAAAACGGCGATAGGCTTGTTGATAGGAATCTCCCAATATTTCCGGGCTATGCTTTGCAGGAAGTCGGACTGAATATTCTCCAGATGGAAGCCTAGAAAATGTAGACTTGAAGTGGGCCTCGCAGTCGAGTTCTTCCTTTGTGCGCTTAGAGACGGATTCAGCAGTGGTTTCTATCTCCCAAAATTTGCGCACTAGTTCCTCCAGACGGATGTCATCATCAGGGATTTGAGGCCCATTTCCTTTAACAGTCAATGATGAAGCCTTGTTGGGGTTGGAGCTACCACCAGTGACAATCCATCCAAAACGAGTTTTTTGGAGAATGGGAAGCCCATCGGCCAATTTTATTTGGCCTACACACAGCAGATCAAAGAATAGACTAGCGCCTATCAGCAAGTCAATTTTTTGGGGCTTGAAGAATTGGGGATCGGCCAAACGAAGATTAGCTGGTATTTTCCAGTCTTCAGAGTTTATAGTTAGGTTGGGCTGGTTGTCCGTGATATTAGGCGCTACCAGAGCTGCGATATTGGCAACGAACTCTGAAGTTTGAGATTTGAGATTAATGTTTACCATACATCCATCTGAGCTAAATCTGGCATCACCAATTCCAGACACGGTAGCTGTAGACTTGTACTTGGTCAATTGCAAAGTGTGTGCCAGACGAGAGGTGATTATGTGTAGTTGCGAGCCGGAGTCAAGCAAGGCTCGGCAAGGAACCCAAGATCCTGATTTATTTTGAATATTGATGACGGCAGTGGCCAACAACACAAAGTCTGCTCCGAGATTTTGAGCCACTAAGGAAGAAGATTGACCAGGTGATGATCCTTGTGCACCTACTTGCAATCCATTGGAATGAGTACCAGAAGCTAGCTGAGGTTGAGCAAGCTGGGAGCGAGATGACGAAGGCCTTGAGCCAAAATGTAGCAATTTGTTGTGCTTACTTCCACAAATGCAACAGCGATCAGCATTACAATGTCGTAGGTGATGTCCACCTTTAAGGCAGTTTTGGCATAAAGCCAACCTTTTTGCTTCCTGTAAGCGATCTTGGGGCGACAGTCTTCTGAATTGTGGGCAATCAAAAATGATGTGGTCTACAGCATTGCAGACAGGGCAGCAAGTGGCAGGGGAAGTAGCGACAAATGAATTTCTAGAGTTGTTGGCTTTCCTAGGTTTTACAACCTGTGGCATGATTCGAAGTACAGCATTGGTACGTTCGATGTTTTCAAATTTCTGGCATCTTGTATCCAGAAATTTAACAAACTCACTACAGACGGGTAGCCTTTCAGTGGAAGCAGCATCCTCCCATAATAGCTGGGTTTCACGGTCGACCTTTTGGAGAAGACAATAAACGAGAATACACTCGGATATTTCCACAGGGGTACTGATGCTGTGAAGTGCCCGTAAACGCAAATTAATTTGGTCGGACAGTTCACGCAGCTTTCCAGAAGATGAACCGTCTACCTTTGGTAAGTTCATGATCGCCGAAATGTGGGCCTCGAAAATAAGCCGCTTATTGTTGTAGCGCTTATCCAACAACTCCAGGGCAACCGGGTAATTTACATCAGTGACCTCTAAAGCACCAACGGCATCCAAAGCTGGACCTCTTAGGCAAGACTTGAGGTGTTGAAGCTTCTCCATGTCAGCCAGTATTGGGTTTTTATCGATGACAGTGGAAAACATCGACATAAAATCTGTGTATTCGGTATAATTTCCAGTAAAGGTTGGTAGCTTCAGGTCAGGCACATTCGGTCGTCGAAATGGAGAACCAGAAGGCAACTCAGTTCCGGGATCTTGACGCATAGTTGAACAAGAAATCTCTGGCACTTTGCGTCTACTGAGTTCCGTTTGTACAACATACCGCATTTCAAAGACAATGTCCTTGAACTGGTCACGCAACTCACTTCCCATTTCATCGAGGTCCATTTCCTCCAGGGAATCATGAGTCAAGGTGAACGAAGCCTCTGTTTGGTTTATTAAATCCAGCTTTAAATGCAGACCATCATCATTAAGGGAAATGGCCGATTCGGTGGTTAAACCTGCAGCAATTTTTTTAGCGTCGTCAAATATGGACTTTGCTTTGCGCTTTAAAAATTTTATTCTATCAGCTGGCAGACTGACTGTGTCGTTGTTTTGCATTTTAGGCACAACAAAAAAAATATAAAATTCAAAGAAAACTCAGACTTGTTAACAGTTTTGCAAGCACTGAATTTTGAACCGGGCAATGTAAAACTCACGCACAATGGTGAACTGTTTTACAAGCACTGTATTTGTATCGCACACAATAGCAATGATGTGTGTGTGTTTATGCACAAAGTCAATTCTTTTTGCATAGCCAAAACGACATGAATTTAGCGGTAGGCAAAGAAGAAACCGAAAACGGGGGCGAGCGAGACGGGTTAAACTGCCGCTACGCGTGAATGCTTATGTGCGTAAGCAAGAAACCGAAAATAAAACGAGAGCAAGCGACACGGGTGCAACTGCCGCTACGCGAGAATGCTTGCGGTATATGAAAGTAGCGGGGGCGAAAAGGTACAGCCACTTATGTACACACAAAAGTGCATCGATATTATTTTAACTGTTTTTGAGTTCACGATAAAGAAATGTTACCGAAAGAAAAAAAATCACGTCGGGGTCACCAAATGTTTAGGCAGTGAGCGTTTTCACTGACTTGGAGAAGTGCTGTACCAACGAATAAAAAAAACGATCAAGTCAACAATTTAACTTATACTTTCTTCAATATATTTGCCATGTATTAATTTACAAAAGAAAAACGGCGGCAGTGCCCGCACCAAACCGATTGAAATCAGAAGTGTCTCACAGCAGTACCGGTGTGATCAACACTTAATTCGTAACTAACTTTGCTATGCAGAAGGCAAATGAGCAAATAAAGATTTAACAGCTGTGCTCGCTCTCTATTGATAGAGAGGAATGCAAAATCTATTGCTGCACAGAGCAATGTACAAGAGTGATAACTAAAATACATCAAATTTCTGATGAGCTGCTGCTGGCTGCGGGCTGCATAACCAAACAGAAAAGTCATTCTAAAAAAAATTTCTACCAAGTTTTTGGAAAGTTTCTACCCCTTTTCCTACTTATGCCCCCCTTTAAAGTCCCGCCAAAATTTTTTGTTTTTATTTTTTTTTTTTTTTCCCTTTTTTTCTTTCCCCCGCCGGGCATCAGGGCAACAATAACCCCAGGCAGCCGATGTAAAAAGCTTCGGTACCGAATACCGGGGGGTTTAGGCGGGTGCGCCCCCCCCAACTCACCAACATTAAAAATGTAAAAAATTTTTTTATCCTTTGCCCCCCCCCCGAAAAAATTTTAACATGAATAAGCCTTTTGTTCCTCCTGCCCTCGCGAAAACATTTGTTTTTCTTAAAAATATTTATAAAAAAAACCCTCGCCGCCCCCGCCCCCCCCAGTAGAAAAAAAAAAAAAACAACTGACACATATTTTTTTACCCTGTGCGCATCCCGCGAAAAACTTTTTACGGGGGAATTATCTTTTACCCCCCCCCACCGGGAAAATTTTTTTTTTTCCGGGGAAAAATTTAAAAAAAAAACCCTAGTCGCGTCCGGACCCCCAAGTAGTAAACAACAACAACATTGCCCCCCTTTATTTTACCCCGTGCACATCCTGCGAAAACGTTTCTACGAGCAAGAATCCTGTTGATCCTGCCATCGCGAGAACATTTATTTTATTTTTTCTGTGCAACCTTTATAAATAAAATCCGAGTCGCGTACGGACCAACAAGTAGTCAACATCGGCAACGTTGACAAACATTTTCATACCCCGCGCGCGTAAACATTTTGTGCTCGGCCTAAAAAAAGTGAACATTTAATAGAACCGAGTCGCGAGTAGTCAACAAAGTTGACAGACCATAATACCCTGTGCACACCCTGGGTAAACATTTTTTTTCCGTGATCGAACTATTCGTCGTTCCTCGCCACTGTGGTATGCACATATATTAAAACATAACAACAATAACATTGTAGCACTTTGTTGCAAATTAAATATATATATATATATAGTTTGCCCAAGTGCATGTGTAATACGAGCATCCACTTGAAGGCCAACAAACATAAGTGCATAGTCAGCATTCTCACGCTGGCTATGCGCTGACCGCTTACAATGTATGTACATAGCACTCTTCCTCTCCCAACGTCGTCGCTTCGCGACAATACATATATGTATACATAAGATATGCATATAAGCGCGGAAGCGCTGCAAGCTACGCTGGCAGCGCTGCTCCTCGATTTAGGCTAAGAAAGCTTTTGTATGTAGACTTAAGACACACTCGATTCTTATCATCTAATGGAGCGGGAACTTACCTGCTCCACACCTATATACATATAACCCGATATAAATAAAGTTCGGCATGGACATGAGTCCATTGTCAATGAAGACAAACTAAACAAGTGCATATCTATTGGGCGGACCTTCAACATTACATGGCGACCGTGAGGCAGGAGCCTAAACAAACTGGTGGAAACAAACTGGTGGAAACTGGAAAATTTGGCCAAAAGACTGAGTGAGTAGAGTGTGTGTGTGTGATGGGAAAAAAACGCGGCGGAGTAAATCATAAGGTGAAAAAAAGAATAGCGCATTTAAAGTGGCTACTATTCACCAAAACTCCAGCGCCCGCATGGTCGACAGCTCAAAAATTACAAACTGAGCTAGACCATTTAACAAATTTCATTAAAGAAAAGATCCCCAACACCACCACTCACTCAGCAATAATACCAACAATTAAATCTGATAAAGTTTCAACACCACCACAGAAAGCCAGCCTGCCGGTATTGGAGAAAAAGTGCCCACAAGACTGCGAGGGACCTTTATACAGTGCGTTTTGCGAACATACCTGCAAACACTGTGCATATAAAAAGCGAATCATTAGACGATTATGATGTTTACAATGCAAATACAGAAAATAGTCCAAAAAGAACCTTAGAAGTATTAAAACTTCTAAAATTTCCATCGTTATTTAAAAACGATTTAGCAAAATTATGCACCGAATATGGCGATATTTTTGGTCTCGGAAACAGAAACCATATCAGCTAATAACTTTTATAGACAAAAATTGAGATTGAATGATAAAACACCAGTATACATTAAGAATTATAGAATGCCAGAAAGTCAAAAGCCAGAAATTCAAAGGCAAGTTGACAAGCTGATAAAAGACGGTATAGTAGAGCCGTCTATATCAGAATATAATAGCCCACTTCTCTTGGTACCCAAGAAATCACTGCCTAATTCGGCGGAAAAGAGATGGCGATTAGTAGTTGACTATCGTCAGATCAATAAGAAACTGCTAGCAGATAAATTCCCACTTCCAAGAATAGAAGATATTCTTGATCAATTAGGACGAGCAAAATATTTCTCGTGCCTAGACCTTTGTCAGGTTTCCACCAAATCGAGTTGGACGAAAGGTCACGAAATATAACATCATTCTCAACTTCGACAGGCTCATATCGCTACACGCGATTACCATTTGGGTTAAAGATAGCCCCCAATTCGTTTCAAAGAATGATGACACTTGCATTCACAGGCCTACAGCCTTTGCAAGCGTTTCTGTATATGGATGATTTAGTTGTAGTCGGTTGTTCTGAAAAGCATATGCTTAAGAATTTAACCGATGTTTTCAAATTATGTAGACAACATAATTTAAAACTACATCCAGAAAAATGCACTTTCTTTATGAAAGAGGTTACATATTTAGGTCATAAATGTACTGATAAAGGTATATTACCAGATGACTCTAAATATGAGGTAATTAAAAACTACCCACAACCAGTAAATGCAGACGAAGCTAGACGATTCGTCGCATTTTGCAACTATTACAGAAGATTTATTAAAAATTTCTCTGAGAAATCACGCCACTTAACGAGGCTTTGTAAAAAGAATGTTCCATTTGAATGGACAAGCGAATGCAACGAAGCATTCGAATATCTTAAAAGGGAATTAATGAAACCTACTCTTCTTCTGTACCCAGACTTCAGCAAACAATTTTGCATAACTCCAGATGCTAGTAAACAAGCATGTGGAGCGGTACTATCTCAGGACCATAACGGTCAACACTTACCAGTGGCATACGCTTCAAGAACCTTTACACAAGGCGAAAGTAATAATTCCACTACAGAACAGGAACTAGCAGCTATACATTGGGCAATAAACCATTTTAGACCATATATATATGGTAGGCATTTCTTAGTACAGAGTGACCATAGGCCACTATCATATTTGTTCTCGATGAAAAATCCGAGTTCCAAGTTGACCAGAATGCGTCTGGACCTTGAGGAATATGATTTCAGTGTAGAGTACCTCAAGGGGAAAAACAATTACATAGCAGATGCTCTTTCCCGAATAACTATCGGAGAGCTGAAAGAAATGAATAGACAGATACTGAAGGTCGAAACGACAGCTTCAGTAAGACAGAAAAATTCCTGCGCAGGAGAAAAATTGCAAGAACCAGAAGTAAATAAAGAAAAAATGGAAATGCCCAATATCTATCAGGTAATCAATAACATTGATGCCAAGAAATATATTGTTCTCAAAATAGACAAACATAAGTGTTTGTTAAAAAGAGGCAAAAATATTATAACACGTTTCGATATGACTAATTTTTATTCTAATGAAAAAATCGATTTAGATCAGTTTTTTCAAAGGCTTAATGAAGAAGCAAGAATAAATAAGATCATTCAAACGCAATTGTCACCAAGTGAACAAATCTTCGAGTTTGTCACTATTAAGAATTTTAAAGAAAAGGGCAATAAAATATTAAACAATTTAAAAATAGCGCTATTAAACAAGGTGACTAAGATAGATAAAGATGATAAGGTTCAAATAGAAGCAATACTGTCTAAATATCATGACGATCCGTCAGAAGGAGGCCACTCAGGAATTTCTAGAACCCTGAGGAAAATAAAAAACTTTTATTATTGCTGCTCCTCGATTTAGGCTAAGAAAGCTTTTGTATGTAGACTTAAGACACACTCGATTCTTATCATCTAATGGAGCGGGACCTTACCTGCTCCACACCTATATACATATAACCCGATATAAATAAAGTTCGGCATGGACATGAGTCCATTGTCAATAAAGACAAACTAAACAAGTGCATATCTATTGGGCGGACCTTCAACTTTACACCACAAAGCGAACATTCTCGTGAACGGGCACGAAAATAAAAGGACAAGAAACATTTCAGTGACGCACGTCACACATACCTCGCGAACATTTTTTGAATTTTTTAAACGTCGTCAACGAAGCCCAACATGGGAACACGCTGGATCGCTTTCCGTAGGAAGAGCGAGCTGCAACTCATCCTCAAGGAGTTCGGGCTGGACACGAGTGGCACAGTGGAGGAAATGCGGAGCCGTCTGGTAGCATTCTCCAGTCAAGGGGACCTGTCGAAGGAACAGCTGCAACGACTGATGGAGCTGGAGGCCACTTTAAGCAATGCAGTGACGCCGGAGCCGAAACAGCCCGGAGCATGCTCACGCGACACCTCCCCGGCACCAGCGGAAGGTGACGAGCAGTGAGTCCTTCGAGGAGCGCTGCTAGCCGACACATCCCAGCCGCTCCAGCGCCCAATGCGGCACTTCCAGCCAATAGGAGGACCAACGAACCAGGCCACCGCTGGATAGCTCCATACGAGCTGGCCGATCGAGTCCGGAAATGGGGCGTAGCCTTCAACGGCGACGCTACAGATCCGTGGAGCTTCATCGAACAGCTGGAAGAGAAGGCAGCATTGTACGGCATCGACCCCCAACAATTACCACAAGCGGTAGCGAACGTGCTGACGGGCCAAGCGGAGGACTGGTTCAGGGTCAACACCCTCTACAAAGTCACCTGGGAGGAGTTTAAACAGGAGTTTATGGAGTTTTTCCTCCCCCCGCGGTATTTTCAACGACTGGACGACGAGATCCGGAGCCGCACCCAACGCCGAGGTGAGCGATTCCGGGATTACGCACGTGCCCAGTATACCCAGGAGCAGGAGCTGGACAGGATTTATGACAATATGACGCCGGAGTATCAACTCTTCACCCGCCGTCACGAGTTCCAAACATTGGCTCAGCTGAGCAAGCTCGTGACAACGTACGAGACAACGAAGGAGCTGCAACGCCAGGAAACAAGCTAGTTTGACCGCCGGAGGGAGAGCCCGAAGCCACCGAACCCGCCAGTAACGGACAGCGCGTCTCCAACGACACTGACCCCCTCAGCAGCGACAGCCACTCCGCACATAACACCAACAGGGGCGACAAAGGGCGACCTGCAGCGCGTGTGCCATAATTGCGCTCAGCCTGGGCATTTACAGGCAGACTGCCGTAATAGCCGAGTGTTGTTCTGTTGGGACTGCGGTCGACACGGCGTTCGCACGGTGGACTGTTGTCGACGAACCACGTCGGGAAATGCTGCGCGTCTTCAGCCGAAGGGGAACCACTCGGAGACGCCGCAACGGAGTTCCCAGGAATAGCACCTCTGAGGTGCGGGAGTGGACGTGTCATCGCGAATGTTCGCATCGAGGGAACAACAACGGACGCCACGATCGACACGGGAGCTACGCGCAGCTTTATTAGCGAGCGTATGGCGGCCAGACTGAGCACACCGGAGAACGAGCGAGCAGCACTGATCCGGATCAAGCTTGCGGATGGATCATCACGAGCCGTGACACGAGCCTTGCGGGTGAGGATCCAGCTGGGAGAGAGAGAGACGATAGTACCAATGTTGGTACTGCCCGTCATCTTAGACGACGTGATCCTGGGAATGGACTTCCTGTGTGGCATCGAAGCGACTCTTAAGTGTGGACGGGCAAAGCTACGCCTGCAACACACACCTGAGGAGGTAGCACCGATGCCCGGGACATCCCACCAAGCGACGGAGGACGCGGTGGCCCAAGACAATGACAAGGTCGAGGGCTTACCACCGATCTGTCCCGTCGCACGACAAAGGAATCCGTTCAGGCAGCCCAGAGCACGAGAGCACACAAGGGAAGGACAACGAGACATCGAGGAACAAGGCAGGACACCAGAGCAGGTACCAAGAGGCACCGAGGGACGAGCCAGGACACCGGCATTGAAGATGAGCCTCACGCAAGCGCCAGTCTTAGCCTGCCCGGACTTTGCGGAGCGTTTCACACTCCAGACAGATGCGAGCGACATCGGACTAGGAGCAGTGCTGACGCAACAGATCCAAGGAACGGAACGAGTCATCGTATACGCAAGCCGACGCCTCTCAGTAGCCGAAAGCCACTATTCGACTACGGAGAAGGAGTGCCTGGCCATTGTGTGGGCGATAAGGAAGCTGCGATGTTACTTGGAAGGCTACGAATTCGACGTCATCACGGACCACTTAGCGTTAAAGTGGTTAAACAGCATCGAGAACCCGACGGGAAGGATTGCGCGCTGGGCGTTAGAGCTTCAACAGTTCCGCTTCAACGTACATTACCGCCGCGGGGATCAAAACATCGTAGCCGACGCTCTGTCCAGGCAGCCCTTGGAGACGCTACGACAGGTCACGCAGGAGAACCCACCTTGCACGTGGACAACCCGGATGCTGGAGCTGACCAAGAGGGAACCCGAGAAGTATCCAGAGTACCTGAGGGAGAACGACCAGCTCTATCGACGAGGAGGATTTCGGCCGGACGACGAAGACTACACCCCTTGGAAGTTGTGCGTGCCAAAACCACAACGCCAACGGGTGCTCCAAGAATGCCACGACCAGCCTACAGCCGGACATCAGGGGTACGAAAAACCCTAAACCGGATTCGTCAGCGGTATTTCTGGCCAGGTCTCTTCCGGGACGTAGCACGTTACGTACGGAAGTGCGAGACCTGCCAGAAATTTAAGATCAGCCAACTGAAACCGCCTGGACAGATGCACACCCGGCAAGTGCATGCACCATTCGACGTGCTCTGTGCGGACTTCGTAGGACCACTCCCGCGCTCTACCCACGGGAATACCATGTTACTGGTATTCTTCGACGCCTTTTCCAAGTGGGTGGAGCTGGTGCCCTTGCGTAAAGCGACGGCAGTACACCTGATGCGCTCGTTCAGAGAACGGATTCTGGCCAGGTTTGGAGTGCCGAAGATGCTGGTCTGCGACAACGGGACGCAGTTCACGAGCCGAGCCTTCGCCACGTTCTGCAAACAACTGGGCATGACTCTGCAGCATACCGCGCCATACACCCCGCAGCAGAACCCCACGGAGAGGGTAAACAGGACCGTGAAGACCATGGTGGCGCAGTACCTGGATGACCAGCAGCGAACATGGGATGAACGCCTCCCCGAAATCAGCCTAGCGATCAACACCAGCGCCTCGGACACCACCGGATTTAGCCCAGCCTATCTCGTACAAGGGCGCGAGCCTCGGTTGCCGGGGGCCCTTTACGAAGAGGTGACCCCTGTTATAAGGGCGGAATCACGGTCGCCCGAGGAGAAGGAGCAACACCTGCAGGACATATTCAAAACCGTCGCCGAAAATGCGCAACAAGCAAGCGCGGACCAAGGGAAATATTACAACCTGCGTCGCCGAGAGTGGAAGCCGGCCATCGGCGACTTCGTACTGTTAAGACAGCACCATCTGTCGAAGGCAGCCGATGGATTCGCCGCCAAGTTGGCCCCTCGCTACGATGGACCCTATCGAGTCGTGAGCTATCTCTCACCCACGATCCTACGCCTCCAGGACACGAAGACCAAGAAGAGACGCAGCGCAGGATTGGCCGACTTGAAGGCATTTCATGGGGAGGAACCGACCAGCGAGGGTCAACAGGTACCGGGTGGGGTAGACTAACACCAATTTCAATACTTGTAAATCACCTTGACATGTACTTACTCGTAAGATAGTTTCTAGTTTCACGTTTCGCACCATATTAGAGCCCAGATTAACCAGCACGGAGCTGTGCGTCGTTTAATGTTAAGAATCTTTCCACCTAATCCCCGGTGAAGTAAGGGGGGGGTGTGACGCCGCATGAAGCGCGCCACATAATTTATAGGTTTAACTTATATATAAACTATCTCTAAGCCTAATATACCCAATAGTATTTCCTTAAGATATAAGCAGAAGCATAGGCAAAAGCAAAGGGGCGTAGGCAGAACAGGCGAAATAGGGCATATAAAAGAGGAAGATCCCCCACACTCGGCACCCATGCCTAGTAACGGTGCCTCGGGACCCAGAGCTCGCGCCTTTAGTCAGGCAGCTGCACAAGTAACGGTGCTTGGGTACCCAGAGCTCGCGCATAGACTCAGGCAGCTGCACAAGTAACGGTGCTTGGGCACCCAGAACTCGTGCACAGACAGCACAAGGCAACGGCATCGCGACCAAATTTTGAGCCGCGGCGCCAGACGGGCAGAAAAGTACGAACGGCGCCGTGCAAGTAGCGAAGTGCGAGCCGAGTCAGGGCAGCTAGGCACGATCGGCCAAAAGCAGCGGCGACATGCAAGCAGCGGCGACATGCAAGCAGCGGCGACATGCAAGCAGCGGCGACAGGCAAGCAGCAGCGACATGTACGCCGCAGCGAAATGGAAGCTGAAAGAACTAGGCCAAGGACAGTCGATCGCGAGCAGCTAAATAAGCCGGTAGCAAAAGCTCTTCCCACGGGGAACATAAAAAAATAAAAAAAGTGAAAAGTAAAAGTGCCTGAAGGACCAGTGCCAGCCCAAGGACCTGCACAATTAAGAAAGGGACTAAGATGAATCCTGTCGCAGGAGAATCAAGGTGAGCGGTACAGAACTCAAATATTTAAGGCTCGGAGTTTCGAGCTGCGAAATGGTGCGAAGTAGGCAGGAAGGCAGGGCCTAATTAAAATAAGAAACTAGCGCTAGGAAAACAGACGATAAATAAAGCATGTTAACAAATAACCATTGAAATAAACCCGCAGTGATCATTCGATATACCCCGTGATACATTTTCTCCCCTCTAAAGCATCGTGAAAAAAGTGTCGTGTGCGTGTGTGCCTGTGTGAGTGTGTACTTGCAGAGTCGCGCTTTCTGGTATGCCGGTGCTCCGCTGGCCAGTAAGCGATTCTGGGCGTACACACGCACAGTTCGTGTCGTGAGTGAGCATCAGTTGACGAGTGGGTGTGTGAGCGTGTGCCCTAACGAGTTGCGGTGTGGTGGAATACACCATCGAGCGACTTGTGGGAGTACAGGCGAAGCTACCTGCGGTCACGGGCGCTCCCGCACGGCCAACGGCCACTCGTGATTTGTGTCGTGAGTGAAACGCCAGTTTTCCAAGTGGGTGCGTGAGCGTGTGCTTTCACCAGTTGCGGCGTGGTGGAATACACCGCAGAGCGACTTGTGGGAGAGCAAGCGACAGCACCCGCGGTCACGGGCAGTTTTAGCACGACCAACGGCCCATCGTGAGTCGTGAGTGAGACGCCAGTTGACAAGTAGTGTGTGAGCGTGTACTCTAATGAGTCTGCGGCGTGGTGGAGTACACCACTGAGCGGCTCGTGGGGGTACAGGCGAGAGCACCTGCGGTCACGAGCGCTCTGCGCGGCCAACGACCGACCGTGAGGAGCATCGTGAGCGGGCGACAGGCGGCAAGCGAGGTGCGTGAGCACGCACTCTAGCTAGTTGCGGGTGGTGGAATACACCAACGAGCGACTTGGGGAGTGCGAGCGAAAGCACCTGCGGCCACGTGCGTTTCTCACGATCAGCCGCCAGCCAGTCACGCGTGACACGCGACATATGCACATAGGCCCAATAGGACCACGTGGTGGTAAAGATCCATGTGGAAATCCACATGGCCAACGAGTACACGTGCGTGACATAGACCACGTGTGTCCCCTATACCCTGTAATACCCCAGTAGGGTATAACCGACTAGTAGCTCCTCTCTGACTAAAGTCATGATAGTCCTAGTTTTATATAAATTTTCTGTAAAGACCCTGGCGAGACTGAGATATGTACCCCACAGCCTGAGTTTTACAAACCATCCGCATGGGAGAACTGCAAGGACTTGATGAAGGTTCAATTACGTCCAAGCTCAGCATGCGATCAATTTCTTGATAAAGAAGTTTCTCTACGGCCGGACTGACAGGATAAAATTGTTGTTTGTATGGTTTCGCGTTACCAAACGTCATTATGGTGCCAATTAACGTGGTACGCCCTAGTGTTTCAGATAACTCGGGAACAGATCTTTTAATAACTGCCAATTGCTGAATCTGACAAGGACTCAAGGGATATGCGTTTTCTACTGTTGATTCTTCTTGCACAATTGATTAATCTAAAAAACTGATTATGTAATATTAATCTTTGCTTAATGCTCGGAATAATATACAACATAATAACGCGTTTGATCGTATAGGTTTATGAGGACTATGAGAAAAATCTTGTAGAGCCAGCTCAGCACCTATGCAGCTTATATTTGCACCGGTATCTAACAGACCTTGCTCTGTAAACTCTAAAACGGATACTTCAGCATAACTACGCAGATCCTTAGAGCATTAAAAAATTGCAGAAATCTGTATTTTACGATTTGTCTTAATTTCAGCATAGTAATTCTTAAGTCTTAATGTATGTTTACTAAGTTTATTTTCACTATTATTAAAAATACGACTTCTTACATTATTATAATTTTCTAAACGTTCTTGATAAGAACGCATCCATAAAGGGTCTATATTAGATAAAGGTGTTTCTGACTGCACTGGAATAGAGTGAGGGATAGGTGCAGAAACGTTATCCTCCACCTGATCTATATTTAGATCTAGGGTGTTGGGGGACTCCGGTTGTTGTGAGAAGCCCCCGCACGTTGGTTTTCCGATTTCTTGCTTATGCAATTTTGGCATTGAGGCTTATAAATATTTGGCTGGCCACAGCCGTAGCAAAAGACGCGACGTGCAGCTAAGCAGTTTTCCCAAACATGCCCTACTTCTTCACAATTCCAGCATTTGAAATTTCCATGAGAAGATTGCAAAGTGTGGATCTCGGCTTCTTCCTGTAAGTTGTCTTCTACCTCTGAATTTTCCTGTTCTACTGCGCAAACTTGTCGACAAGCTTCAGGTACATTTGACTTGGATACATAACGGCAGCTGATTTCATAAGCCAGGTTTTCACTCATTTGAACCAACCGACGTAAGTACCCTACCGAATGAACTGGTTGAAATAACAATTTCTGACGAGTTTCTGGCAGAAGATTACTTTTTAAGATTTCAACTAACTCTTCATCTTCCACTCAAATGGAGGCCTTGTCGATCAAGGTTGCCACTGCCTCATAAAAGGACGAAAATGATTCACCTGTCTTTTGTTTACGGGCTCGAATTAGCTCCATGCTCATAAAGTCAGAGCGGTGGTCTTGGTACTGTTGACGCAAGGATGCACACATATTGGTCCAACCAATCTGATCAACTTGCTTATGATATCGCCAGTACCATGATCGAGCTTTCCCCGTGAATAAAACGTGAATATGCCTGCACATAACTGAAAACTCACTGTCTAACGTTTCATTAGTGAGTGAGGTGACTCGATAAATAAATTCTTCTACTCCCAATCCTTCAACGGATCCATCAAAATGAACTCCCCATTTCTGCATTATGTCGACTGTCTGCCGAGACTGCAAGGAAGAAACATTTGATGCGACGATTGTTTGTAGAACGAACGGGTCTGGTGGATCGAGGTGGTCTTCCTCTAACAGGTCTCTCAGAAACGGCTTCACCTTAATTGGTGCTTTTGGCTAGCGTCTAATGCAGACGAATTTGCTCCAATTGGATTCTCCAATGGATGTTCTGGGTGTCTAATTGGATTTTGCTGCTCAGCCATCGCCATGGTTTTGGCCAGGTTTCGGGTGGTCATACCACGAGCAGCTGGAACAGCTTTAGAGTTCGAAGGAACTGGCTGAAATCTAGCTGGGGAACAATTGCCCAATTGCAGTGTAGTTTAAATACATTCCTAAGTTACTTTACAAAAAGACTGTTTGTTGCTCTAAGCAATGCTTTCAACTTTCAAAATTGCGCGTGAGAGACTAGCAGTCAACCTTCTTGCAACATTTAGCATTCAAAACCAGCCTCTTGCTTGGTAACAAAAAGAATAATTAGAAGAAGAAGAACAATTCAGTATAGAGATCAGATGTTTTTATCTCTATGTTAAACTAACCGCAGCCTAACACGTTGAACACCGAAAGGTACTAAAAAGCGTTCAACCGAAGTTACAATTTATCTTTGGTTAGCTATACGTTGCCCCACATGTTGGGCGCCAAAAATTATGTAATGGTCTTGTGCCGTAGCTCTTTGGTTTGGGGTGGGTTTTTGCCATATTCCTTCTCCACATCTACACAACTTTATTATTTAGGATTCCTAACAGTAACTAAGAGGGAGGCTTACTCCAAGAAAAACAAAAGGGGTGTAACTCGTGAAACAAAACTGTTGTAGGTTCAAATAAATACATACGGACTGCAATATACAATATTTGCGGGGTCAAAGGTGTTGTGCGACCTCGCTGTCTTTACCCACCCTACCATAATCTCCTAAAAAAAATCATTGTATCCGAAGTTACACGAAAACCGTCCGACTATTCACTTAAGTTGCTATGTCTATCCAGAAAACAAAGTAATTTAGCACATCATTATATTCATTTCTATATTCATGTTTTATTCCTATAGCAAAGGGTCAGAAAATTGTTTGACATATTGATCTGCATGAATCTTATCAATGTAAATATTTCTCAGTTTACAAGTTTTCGTAACTATTTGGAAATATATAATATTTCGATTTGGTTACGAATTTATGGATTTTGTTTCGAAAAGGGTTGTATCTTATTATATAATATTATTTCATTCATTGTATCCTTTCAGTTGACTATGCCTTTCAGAGTTGTTTTAAATTTTTCTATATATGGTAATTCATTTTTTTTCTTTCAACTTTGTGTTTAAATGGCGTTAAAATGAGGCTTACAATTTGCGGAGTTTAAATTTACATTTAAATTTGCTTGAAAACTTGATGTACTTTGTTTTTCTTAAACATTATTGGTTTTTTTCTTGTTCTTTCATTGTGTGTATCAATGTGCAATGATTTTGATATTTAAATGTGTTTATAATACAGGGTTTGTTTTTTTTCGTTTTGTTTTGTTTTGTTTTTATGTTTTTACAGGATAGAATTGTTGAAAAGTGCGCTTAAGAAAGTGTAGGAATAATATAAAGCCACTACACATTTAATGCTGATTAAAAACAGCTTTTAACATTGGTTCTTTTTGGTGTTTTGTTTTTTTCATCTTTTTGTTTGATGTTGTTCGTATTAAGTTTCTTTGCGTGATCAAAAGGATCAGCAGAGCATTTAAGAGAATAAAAAATTTACATACATCACAAGCCTAAGGACATGCACAATTGTTGTTATTTACTCACAAGTTAATTTGTCCAGCGTTGAAAGGCCTTCCAGCGTGGTGGTGATGCAGATCGTTGTTAGGAAACTAAAGTTTGATGATAAGTTAATTTTAAATTCTCTTTTTTTTACAATTTTACGTTGTTGTGTTTTCTTGTTACATAGTTTTTTTTGTTTTATAATATATTGTTTTCGTTTTATCCCTAGCGCACACTCAAAAATTATAATTTTTAATGTTTTTTTTTTTGTAAGTTAATCGCATCTAAAATTTAATTTGCACTCTTGCAATTTTGGAACAGTTTTACACAAAGAAAAAAACACAAGCTAGTTCCATGATCTGTGGCCGAGTAAATTGTTGAAAGCAGCGCAATGGGCTGCCGCAGATGATGAAAAGGTGGGAGAAAATGTATCCAACGGTGCAAATCCAAATGAAGAGTATGGATATTCCTTCAAAGTGCAGGCAAGACTGCAATGTCCCAAACGGAGACTGCGCATGCAACTGCAGAAGAATGTCGACAGCCAAAAAAGGCACGGCAACGCTGCGTAAAGGTTGCGCAATGCCGTGCAAAAGTCATGCAGCGCCGTTGAACTGAAGCAACGTGATGCTAAAGTAAGCAGCACTGCCCTGAGCACTTTGACGGGCAGACAAAATTGTTGCACAGGATTGACAGGGTAGTGGATCAGCACAGTGCGTTCGCCACACGACCCGCAGGGCAGTGGTATAGCGGACTATATACCGCAGTGCGATACAAAAGGCATTTACCAACTGCCTGGACAGGGATCTCGTAATGGGAGAATTGAAAAGAATTGAACTGAATTGCATAATGGTTCCTGAGAAAAGCAAGGTGGATTCTTTACCTATGTATCTCTTAATTTCTTTCGGCAGTCTTTGGGTTTTAAGTGCCAAATGTCCTTCCTTTGTTCGAAGGCTCCCTTGCAACGTCACTTCGGAATTTTATTTTATTTTTTTCCACTGAAACAAACGTACTTCAGTACGTTATTTTTATAACCCACAAAAGATCCGCTGCAACCGCGTGTGGACCTTATATAGTGAAAAATTCCAGCCATCGCTAGCTTTCTGGAAGGTATTCGGAGTTGGCGAAGTTGGCTGTGATAGCACTCCAGCTGATTAGTAAAAGCTTTATTTACTTTTACCGCAGCCTCGAAGTAGACACTAATTAGATAAGCAGGTAGAATGATAGCATTAGCACTGCTTGCAAGGTAATCTTAACACAATGGACTTATCAGAAAATTTGCACTGCTTTCTAAGATAAGCTTAGAAGTATGCCCTGATAAGAACCGGTGTTATCACAACTGCATTTCGTGTACTAATTTTAGCACAGAGAAGGTCTTATCAGCGTTGCACTGCTTTACCTTTGGCTACAAGAAAGCCGAAGGTATTATTTTCGCTATTTGCATTAAACCAATAATGGAACGCATTGCAAACGCGGGCCATTACATAACATAAAGGAACAACTATCTTTGGAAAATACAGCTACATTTTATTGGGCCGATACAACCAAAAAACTATTAAGCACAATTTTGTAGCCACCAGAATAACTACAATACAGGAGTTATCTATCCAAAAAAATGGAGACATGTTCCAATGTTCGGCATTAAGACCTGAAATCACAAAAATATCACCTGAAGTTATCTTGACTGCGACTAGTGCTGAAGGGCTGATCTTTACAATCGATCATGGAAACTCATATAATAAGTTACTTAGAATAGTAGCTTATATGATGACTTTTCGAAAGAGGCAGGAACCTAGAGAACCAACCTTACGATTGGAGGAATTGAACGCGGCACAAAAAATCGTTATCCGGAACATTCAACAAAATGGATTCGAAAAAGAGTTTAAGGAACTCAGCAGAAATCGGGAAGTGGACAGACGCAGCAATTTAAATGCCTTAGCACCATTCTTGGATAAAGATAACATTATAAGAGTTGGAGGTAGATTAGAAGCTGCTGATATTGCATTTGATGCAAAACATCCCATGCTGCTTCCTTACAACGACCCAGTTACAAGACTGATATTTGAACAGAGTCATAAGGATAACATGCACTGCGGACCCCAAGCCTTATTAGCAGCAACTCGTCAAAGATATTGGACAATCAAAGGAAAAACAATGCCCAGGAACATTGTCCAGAAATGTGTTAGATGCACAAGAGCCAAGCCGAAACTGATTCAGCAGATTATGGGAAACTTGCCACCATTAAGAGTCACGCAAGTAAGACCATTTCTTAATGCTGGAGTTGATTATTGTGGACCATTTAAGGTTCACTATAAAATTAGAGGAAAACGACCGCATATGGCATATATTGCTATATTTTGTTGCTTTGCAATAAAGGCAGTGCATCTGGAGCTCGTCAGTGACCTTACAACAGAAGCATTCTTGGCTGCTTTATGGAGATTCATTATTTGACGGGGGAAGTGTCAGACCCTACATTGTGACAATGCAACAAACTTCGTGGGAGCCAGAAATAAGCTTCAAGAACTGGAAGAAGCAATATATTCTGCAAAAGCTAAAACAGCCATAATTGAAAGCTGCAATGCAACGGGAGTGAATTTCAAATTTATCCCTCCCAGAGCACCTCATTTCGGCGGACTATGGGAGGCAGCAGTAAAATCTGCAAAACATCTGCTATTTAAAAATGTTTCTACAGCTGATCTCACATACGAAGAATTGGAGACAGTAGTATTCGAGATCGAGGCAATATTAAACTCTCGACCACTTGTGCCGATGTCAAATGATCCAAACGATATAAGCGCAATTACACCAGGCCATTTTATAATCGGAGAACCATTGACTGCACAAGTAGATCATGAGCCAACTCAGCAACCTACATCATTAGGACAGAGATGGAAATTAGTATCCAAACTTAAACATATGTTTTGGGCACAATGGTCAAAGGATTATCTCCAGGAACTCCAGCAAAGACAAAAATGGAAAAGGCCATACGCCAACGTAAAAGAAGGAATGCTAGTATTAATAAGAGAGGACAATACTCCAGTTCTACAATGGCCAATAGGACGAATAATCAAAGCAATTCCTGGAAAAGACGGCTGGAAAAGACGTGAGAGTAGTAGAACTCAAGACTGCACGAGGCATCTTCAAAAGGGATATTTAGCACATTGCTCCACTATTCCCAGAAGAAGAGCCGGATCACAAACATCCACTGGAGGATGATGAACAACCCAAAGAAGAAGCAAGACCCAAGCGAAGACATCTGACTACACCATCATTAACAACTACTCTATTAGTTATGATGTTATTATTACCAATTGCCTTGGCCCAATCTATCAACATTACGCATTTTGGAGCAAAACCAGGAATATTCTTTGAAAAAATTGGCACTACTCAATTTACAACATCAGACTGGACCATTGTGGCATATTACGATCTAAAACCGTATTGGCAAGATATGAAAACCTTCTCCATGGGAACGAAAATAATGGGAGAAAAGTGTTTTATACTTGAACAAATGGAAGCGTGCGAAAGTATGTATCAACACTTTAAGCACATCGAGGAAGATCTTCGGGCAGAAAATTCCTTGCTAGCAAAATCTCGAGCACGACGAGCACCGTTGGACATCATTGGAAATATAGCAAGTCATAGATTCGGAATACGAACTTGAAATATCAAACACAATCATGAAGGTAAATAACAAAAAAGATCACTTATTGAAACTTCTCGAGAATCAAACCACATTAATCGACTCAACAATAAATGTGATACGCCGAGACGAGATTTCCAATTCCAAAAGGCTTACTAGCATTGAAGCCTTTATGGCAGATGCAAAAAGAGAAATGAATCACTTCCAGTCATTCCAATTGTATGCTACCCTTACGACTCAATTGACGCTCATCGCAACAAATTTTCAGAGAATGCAGAGCGAGATCATTAATGTGTCATAACACAATAAGTCCGACATTAATATCACCACAACAGTTAAAGCAACAACTAGTCAAGATACTTGTTCAAGCACTAGCATGAACATGTACTAGCACTGCACTGTACAGTACGACACTGTACTGCACTACACTGCTGTGCTATCCGCAAGACTATCAGGTATCAAGGATATTGTCTCATGCAGCGATCCCTTATCTGCGTTTACGACCGGCCACAATATTTTATGACCTCACATACACACATGTTTAAGATTAGTACGAAAGGATCGCAAACAATCCTATGTATACCTAATAGACTTCCCCAGTGCTGCGTCTTACATACGCAGCATTGATAAGTAGATATATTAATAGATACATATGTAAGAGAAATAACCACCACCGCGGTTTCTTACAACACCGCATTAGATTTTAAGAATCAGTTCTGAATAAACTCACGAAGTGTAGAGACGTACAATCTTCTACCAAGAGTCAAAAATAACTCATACAAGTGTTTAGAAGTGTATTTTCTTAACATTTTTGGTCCTTCGAGCCGAAAAGAACATTTTTATGTCCTCCGTGTTGAACCAGTCGTCGATCACTATGGCCATCGACCGAACATACTTGTATTCGGAGATGAAGCAAGCCAAGGAAGACGAACAGCCGATGCCACTCGTGGACATTGGCAAACAAGTGCTGCACGCTAAACCAGGTGCTTCTAAAGGACTTGAAGTATACCCGGATATAACACTATATGATATTGCATACACCGAAGCTGCAGATCTAAGGCGATACATAGATACTGTGAACGCCAACCTTTACGATAGTGATTGTAAGGATTTGCGGGGCCACAAGAATACGTTGAATTTCCTGTGGTCACAAGTACAAATAACGCTGAGTGTGATAGAGGCAACTTATGGGAAATATGCCTACAGTTTCGAAATCTTTGTAACCCTGGAATGTGATGTCGAGATTCTATTGGGATTAATAGATATAATACTAAACCGGATTCAACGAACAGAAAAAGGACTGCTGAAGGACCATTGTGAAGGCAGTATCCATAAGTCGTTGGAGACTAGCTCAGCTAATACAGATAACCAAAACCAACGAACAGAAGAGAGACTGCTGAAGAACCATTGTGAAGGCAGTATCCATAAGTCGTTGGTCACTAGGTCAGCCAATACAGGCAACCAAAACTCACGAACAGAAAAGGAACTGCTGAAGAACCATTGTGAAGGCAGTATCCCTAAGTTCTTGCAAACTAGCTCAGCCGATACGAGCAAAATGAGCATGGAGCAAACTAAAAAGCTCAACAATAAAAGCAATCGAGTATCTGGACTCGAAGTGCAAAATACAAGGAGCAACCGTTCCCCGCTGGCAAGCCCCCAAATGGGAGGATCGTGGTTATATGGACCACAACGTTCAAAATTGGAGATGTGTATCCATGCCACACCGACGACTCAAGGGAAGGATGCACAAGCCCAGAAGCAGATGGGCAAACTGGAAGAGAACCTCGCCCAGACACAGATGGGCACTCTCGAGGAGGACCTCAGCCAGACACAGAAGGGTAAACTCAAGACGCACCGCACCCAGTCGCTGATGCGCGTTGAAGAGTCAAATTTAAAGACCTTCACTCAAGAAGCACGGCGTAAGCGGGAGCAGCAGGAACGTGAGAGTGGAACTCAAACACAGGACCCCAAATATATCGATTCTTTGGGCGTCTACGAAGTTGGCTGCGCTACAGAACCAGATCAGGATCACACCAATAGTCTACAGAGTGCAGCCCATAGCACCAAAGGGACAGCTACGGTGACTAATCTGGACTTCTTAGACAACTCTCAGACCCTGGAGCAATTTTCCGTTCAGCAAGAGAATTTCAACATTGAGCTGGCGAAAATTCATTTTGAGCAGTTCGATCTGGATATTCAGGAAGCTGAATCGTCAGCTAAGATGCCGGGACAACAGCTTGAAAATCTGCTACTCGATGCAGAAACAATCGCTAAAGGGAAAAGCGAGAAAGTGCAGCTCAAAAGCGAGGTGCTGCAGCACAAACATACAGTGTGGTACAACAAGGAGTCCACAAGAACTACCGAACCACAACAACTATTGCAAAGCTACAAAATTGCAATAAAACATCGCAACGATTCTAGCAGCCAGCAGAATCGTTCAAAACACATGTATTTCGATGCCAAGGAGAAAGTTGACGAACTAATAAAGAAACGTACTTCGTTCGATGGGGAAAAGTCGAAGGTTAGAACTCCCATAACCAAGAATCGTCAGAAGCGTCTAGCTCATCGTCGTCACAAGGAACGCCGTCAAACCCTCAGCCGCTCTAAGAAGAAATGCTTCTTTCAAAAGGACGGGACTAGAACTGGAGGCAATGGTCAGAAGAGGAGCCAAACACTGGACAACAAAAATTATCTCTTCTTGTACAAGGACGAGCGTTTGCATAAATCAGCCGAAATACTGGTGGTGGGGTTTCCTGGACCTCCAGAATGCAGAATGTTCACGCACAACCGTGCCCATGGGTATGCAGAATGTTCAAGCACTAGCATGAACATGTACTAGCACTGCACTGTACAGTACGACACTGTACTGCACTACACTGCTGTGCTATCCGCAAGACTATCAGGTATCAAGGATATTGTCTCATGCAGCGATCCCTTATCTGGGTTTACGACCGGCCACAATATTTTATGACCTCACGTACACACATGTTTACGATTAGTACGAAAGGATCGCAAACAATCCTATGTATACCTAATAGACTTCCCCAGTGCTGCGTCTTACATACGCAGCATTGATAAGTAGATATATTAATAGATACATATGTAAGAGAAATAACCACCACCGCGGTTTCTTACAACACCGCATTAGATTTTAAGAATCAATCTTCTACCAAGAGTCAAAAAATAACTCATACAAGTGTTTAGAAGTGTCTTTTTCTTAACATTTTTGGTCCTTCGAGCCGGATAGAACATTTTTATGTCCTCCGTGTTGAACCAGTCGTCGATCACTATGGCCATCGACCGAACATACTTGTATTCGGAGATGAAGCAAGCCAAGGAAGACGAACAGCCGATGCCACTCGTGGACATTGGCAAACAAGTGCTGCACGCTAAACCAGGTGCTTCTAAAGGACTTGAAGTATACCCGGATATAACACTATATGATATTGCATACACCGAAGCTGCAGATCTAAGGCGATACATAGATACTGTGAACGCCAACCTTTACGATAGTGATTGTAAGGATTTGCGGGGCCACAAGAATACGTTGAATTTCCTGTGGTCACAAGTACAAATAACGCTGAGTGTGATAGAGGCAACTTATGGGAAATATGCCTACAGTTTCGAAATCTTTGTAACCCTGGAATGTGATGTCGAGATTCTATTGGGATTAATAGATATAATACTAAACCGGATTCAACGAACAGAAAAGGGACTGCTGAAGGACCATTGTGAAGGCAGTATCCATAAGTCGTTGGAGACTAGCTCAGCTAATACAGATAACCAAAACCAACGAACAGAAGAGAGACTGCTGAAGAACCATTGTGAAGGCAGTATCCATAAGTCGTTGGTCACTAGGTCAGCCAATACAGGCAACCAAAACTCACGAACAGAAGAGGAACTGCTGAAGAACCATTGTGAAGGCAGTATCCCTAAGTTCTTGCAAACTAGCTCAGCCGATACGAGCAAAATGAGCATGGAGCAAACTAAAAAGCTCAACAATAAAAGCAATCGAGTATCTGGACTCGAAGTGCAAAATACAAGGAGCAACCGTTCCCCGCTGGCAAGCCCCCAAATGGGAGGATCGTGGTTATATGGACCACAACGTTCAAAATTGGAGATGTGTATCCATGCCACACCGACGACTCAAGGGAAGGATGCACAAGCCCAGAAGCAGATGGGCAAACTGGAAGAGAACCTCGCCCAGACACAGATGGGCACTCTCGAGGAGGACCTCAGCCAGACACAGAAGGGTAAACTCAAGACGCACCGCACCCAGTCGCTGATGCGCGTTGAAGAGTCAAATTTAAAGACCTTCACTCAAGAAGCACGGCGTAAGCGGGAGCAGCAGGAACGTGAGAGTGGAACTCAAACACAGGACCCCAAATATATCGATTCTTTGGGCGTCTACGAAGTTGGCTGCGCTACAGAACCAGATCAGGATCACACCAATAGTCTACAGAGTGCAGCCCATAGCACCAAAGGGACAGCTACGGTGACTAATCTGGACTTCTTAGACAACTCTCAGACCCTGGAGCAATTTTCCGTTCAGCAAGAGAATTTCAACATTGAGCTGGCGAAAATTCATTTTGAGCAGTTCGATCTGGATATTCAGGAAGCTGAATCGTCAGCTAAGATGCCGGGACAACAGCTTGAAAATCTGCTACTCGATGCAGAAACAATCGCTAAAGGCAAAAGCGAGAAAGTGCAGCTCAAAAGCGAGGTGCTGCAGCACAAACATACAGTGTGGTACAACAAGGAGTCCACAAGAACTACCGAACCACAACAACTATTGCAAAGCTACAAAATTGCAATAAAACATCGCAACGATTCTAGCAGCCAGCAGAATCGTTCAAAACACATGTATTTCGATGCCAAGGAGAAAGTTGACGAACTAATAAAGAAACGTACTTCGTTCGATGGGGAAAAGTCGAAGGTTAGAATTCCCATAACCAAGAATCGTCAGAAGCGTCTAGCTCATCGTCGTCACAAGGAACGCCGTCAAACCCTCAGCCGCTCTAAGAAGAAATGCTTCTTTCAAAAGGACGGGACTAGAACTGGAGGCAATGGTCAGAAGAGGAGCCAAACACTGGACAACAAAAATTATCTCTTCTTGTACAAGGACGAGCGTTTGCATAAATCAGCCGAAATACTGGTGGTGGGGTTTCCTGGACCTCCGCAGAATGTTCACGCACAACCGTGCCCATGGGTATGCAGAATGTTCAAGCACTAGCATGAACATGTACTAGCACTGCACTGTACAGTACGACACTGTACTGCACTACACTGCTGTGCTATCCGCAAGACTATCAGGTATCAAGGATATTGTCTCATGCAGCGATCCCTTATCTGCGTTTACGACCGGCCACAATATTTTATGACCTCACGTACACACATGTTTACGATTAGTACGAAAGGATCGCAAACAATCCTATGTATACCTAATAGACTTCCCCAGTGCTGCGTCTTACATACGCAGCATTGATAAGTAGATATATTAATAGATACATATGTAAGAGAAATAACCACCACCGCGGTTTCCTACAACACCGCATTAGATTTTAAGAATCAGTTCTGAATAAACTCACGAAGTGTAGAGACGTACAATCTTCTACCAAGAGTCAAAAATAACTCATACAAGTGTTTAGAAGTGTCTTTTTCTTAACAATACTAGAGCACCTAAAGGGTAAGCTAATGTTACCAACCAACTCAGACAATATGCTCATGCTCTACAAGATGATGAAGGCTGAAGGAACTATAGTGAACGATCATGTAATTATTAAGATTACACTTCCGTTAGTATCCACACAAGTACTGGATATATTTAAGCTCATTCCGATCCCATCAATAACCAATAAAGGATTAATCAAGTTTGAGATTAATTTTCCATTTATTGCCGTCAACAACCACAGAGACGCCTTTGTAGAACTGACAGAAATGGATTTCAAAACCTGCTACGCAAGAGACGTTGATGATTTCGTGTGCCATAACAAGTAAATAATGTTATCAACCGAAACTAGTTGTGAAATGTAATTATTTCACAACAAAACAGACTCTTCGTGTCATTTAACACATTCAAACAAAACCTTAATATGGTCTAAGATAACAGACGAAATCACTAGATATTTGCGATAAAGTCTCAGATTCAATTATCAGCAGTATGTCCTGATGGAGCATCAAATATTATTCTACAAAATGCTGGAATAATAAGTATAACGGCTGGTTGCACACTTCGAAATTCAATGATGACTTTGCCTAGTCAAGACACAATAAAAACGATTATTAACTCATCATTCGCTCGTTTTGGAGACGTGACAGAAGCCAATAAAACAACTACAGCTCGACCTAGCACCATATTAAAGAAGGAAGACCTGATTGAACACTATGCAGAGTTACAGAAACTACGGGAAATCCTCTACCAAGCAACACTTTCCAACTACCTCAGGTAGTGGCACCCATTGAACATCACCACATTGTGTTATATGCTGGACTTGTTTTCGTAATGATTCTGATCATAATCTATCTCGGAAACAAATGGCATAAAGGAAGGACCTCCACCAAGCGATCGAGCCCAACCTCACCATCCGGAGAAACTCCACATCAATTTAGAATCAACATCAACGAATTTTGAACAGACGTTCAAAGGCCGGGAGGATGTACGATTTTAGCAGAAAATCGTACGCTGCAGCAGATATGGCAGATGCGCTGCTATCAACAAGACAAGATAAGAAAGGGCTACATGCGTACCTAAATAAATAATGACCCTTATTCACATGCATGCAGACACATGTTTCGCACCATCTGCATGCCATAAATATATGTTATCAACTTATATAGTTTTAGGACACTTCCCTTGATAAGTAATAAATGTTTATTGTACTCATATCATTATATTTAGACCTAAGCAAATATCTAGCTACTAAGACAAGAGCTATATAAACCCTTGCTTAGAACGAATAAAATCAGTACGAAAGAATTCTCTGCCGTATTCACTCTCCGAAGCCCAATTTGTTGATGTACTTATTGTGGCGAACATTTGCCACTGGTTCATGTACTTGAGGCATACAATTATCAATTTAATTTAACAGTATGTATATATAGATTATTGTGTGGGGAGGTATTAGGTGTAAGAACACAAGATTTTTTTTTGAATGTCGTGGTTTATCGTTGATTTGTTCTCTCTCTTTGTACTTCTTTTTTCAGCTTTCATAAAAACTGCTCCCGGAAAGACGTCTCCGATCCAGCTAAGCTGTTCTGTCTGCTGCTGCTGCAGGCTAGAAAGCACTGGAATCACTGTACAGGATTTAAATCCTGGGCCGACAGGTAATTAGTATCTAGAAGTGAGTTTTCTTTCTTTTCATTCCTACTTACTTAGAGATTCTTTCTTTTGGAGTTTTCTTTCCTTTTAAATATCTAGTTTGACATTTTCCTTTTTTCTTCCCAGCACACATCTAGTTGTCTCGGAGGAGAATTTAAGACTGCGATGACATAGCAAATCTAGGGAATCGCCATACTAATTCTCCTCCTTGCCTCCTCTTCTCGACTCGACAGATTTCAACTCTATGTGGCCAAAAGATAGAGGACCGTCTCCTACTTTCTTCTTCAAAATTTCCCTACTTCAAAATCCCTGTAAGTATGCAAAATTCACTAGGCCATAATATTGGCGGTCTGGACTTATGCAGGGGGGGTCTAGTGCTATACTCCATAAGTCATTCGTCAAGTCGACTCCAGGTGCATTCCGTTCTAGTAACTAATTTGAGCGGCGAATGCGGGTTTTATGGGTTACCATCCCCTCTTACCTTTAATTTGTTGGTACTGAAAATGTAAACAATGAGCATCGGATAACAAATCGACATAACATGCCTATGGTTAACAGCCTAGGTAACCAACAACGGGGCTCAACCATGGAAGTACTGTCTGTTCGAACATCTTTCGAATGCGAGAAATGTGGATAAATTTGCCGTTCAAAAGGCGCCTTAGGCGTCCACATGGCTCGTAGGCACAAAGATGAGCTTGATGTAGCTCGTCTGCGTGTAGATGTAAAACTACGTTGGAGCGACGAAGAATTGTTGATGATGGCGAGAAAGGAGATCGAACTCACAGAATATGGCAATATCAGAAACATTAATCAACGTTTGGCGGAAGCCTTTGCTCCCCGAACGGTCGATGCTATTAAAAAGTGTCGGCAGAGAGATAATTATAAGTCCAAAATTGAGCAGCTAAGAGGGCAAGCGGCTCTTATCCCGAGACCTAATCTGAAAGTAGCCATAATCCGCCCTAGTGAACGTGAGCAAGATCGCCAAGTACCAATATCATCAACAGTTCGAGTCAATCCGCTGGAACGGTCGAACAGTGAAATCTTGCGGAGATCATAGTCCTTGTAGAATGCGCTCGGTGCTGGAAAGTTGATGTACTGCAAACTATCATTGATAGGGCGCATGCATTGGGAAAGAGTGCTACTCTTCAGTGCTTGTCCAATTACCTCCGGGAAATATTTCCCGTTCAGAATCGTGTTCGCACGGTTCTGTCATGGCGGAATCCCAACCGTCCTCGTAATAGGAGGCAATTAAGAAGACAACAGTACGCTAGGGTTCAGCGTAACTGGGACAAACACAAAAGCCGCTGCATTAAGTCTCTGCTCGATAGACCTGACAAATCGGTAATGCCAAACCAAGAGATAATGGTGCCTTATTGGAAAGAAGTAATGACACATCCCAATCCCTCTAATTTAACTAGCACGGTGGTGGTTCCCATGAATCATCTGCTAGAGGGGGTTTGGGATTCGATAACACCAGCAGAACTGAAAAAGTTCAGTGTGTCACTTACTTCGTCTCCGGGGCCAGATGGAATTACTCCGCGCGTAGCAAGGAGTGTTCCTTCTGGATTTATGCTTCGCATAATGAACCTGATTCTCTGGTGCGGCAATATAATGAGGGCGGTCCGACCGGCCCGAACAATCTTCATTCCGAAGACGGTGAGGGCATCTCTACCACAAGACTTCCGGCCGATATCAGTCCCCTCGGTTCTGGTTAGGCAATTTGACGCAATATTGGCGTCTCTATTGAATTCTAGGATTCAATGGGACCCAAGACAGCGTGGGTTCCTGCCTACCGACGGGTGTGCTGATAACACGACCATTGTTGACTTGATCTTACGAGACCACCATAAAAGACATGCATCATGTTATATTGCAACACTTGATGTTAGCAAGGCTTTTGACTCGATGTCTCATGCCGCCATTATAACAATATTGAAGTCATATGGTGTCCTAAATGAACTTGTCAACTATGTCCGTAATCTGTACAAGGAAGGTAGCACAACGCTCAATGGGGTGGGTTGGTATTCAGAGGAATTCGTCCCTGCTCACGGTGTGAAGCAAGGCGACCCTTTGTCTCCAATCTTATTAAATTTGGTCATCGACCAATTGCTTCGAACGCTACCCCGTGAGATTGGTATCAAAGTCGGTAGTGCAATGACAAACGCGGCCGCGTTTGCCGATGATTTGGTGCTGTTTGCTTCAACTCCAAAGGGTCTTCAAAAATTACTAGATACCACGGTAGACTTTCTGTCTACTGTCGGGCTTACCCTTAACGCCAACAAATGCTTCACAGTAAGCATCAAGGGGCAACCGAAGCAGAACTGTACACTTCTGCTTCGGTTGGTCATACCACAGACCTTCTGTGTAGGTTCGCGCACGTGTCCAGCTTTGAAGCGCTCCGAGGAGTGGAAGTATCTCGGTATCCATTTCACGGCTGACGGGAGGACAAGATATTATCCATCTGAGGCGCTAAAACCGAAGTTGGAATGTATATCGAAATCCCCCCAGAAGCCTCAACAGAAATTATTTGCCCTAAGGACTGTCCTCATGCCACAACTCAACTCACCAACTAACTCTTGGGAGTGTGAGCATAGGCGTTCTAAAAAAAGGGTGATAAACTCATACTTTACTTAGCTGCAACAACAAGAGTTAAACAACAACATCAAAAAATGGCTTTAAACGGAATATATTCAACAAAGGATTTGAATGAAATCGCTGCAGTTATGTAGCAGCAACAACAAGAACGAGAGCAGTTGAGGTTAGCGTTCGCTGCTCGTAAACGAGGTGGAAGGAATAATGTGAAACATTGTGAGCTCTGCAATGTGACTATACAATATAATATGTATTGGTCACATCATACGCGGACAGAGCAGCACAAGAGACGTGCTATTGAACCTGTTGATAACAGGATTCACAAAAGCATTGATGTATACAATGGAAGAATTCTACAGTACTTATACATCAATAATAATGCAGGCTTGATAATGCCTGAAGATTTTATGCGGGAAGCAGGCGAGGTATTCCTTTCTCACCTCTTCGGCGTGCTTGAAGCTAACACTTCGATAAAAGTGAACTTTGAGCTTTTCGCTGAATATGTTCTGATAAAACAAGACATTGAATACACGGAAGTGAATTTTTTCCAATCAAAAATGGAAGTCTTTACTGTGAATTCTGATATACATGAATTGTAAGGAGCATGTAGAGAAAATAATCTCAAGAATGGACGATTTTCAAGAGAAGGATAGTCGATGGGCATTAACCCACATTATCCGTTTGGAAATGAATGTGAATAAGTATAAACCCATTAGAGGATCCTCTTATATCGCACTACCTAAGAGTTTGGGTAGAAAAAAAGCAATCTTGAACTGTTTCAGATGGATAGTGATTGCTGCGATAAATGAGGAAAATCAACATGCTGAAAGATGTAGATCATATGATGTGAGGATATCTGAACATATAATCAAAGTGAACAATATTGTTTTGAACTTTGAAGGTTTAGATTTCCCACTCAATCCTAAACTTATCAACAATTTGATGGATAAGAACCCAATGATCAGCATAACACTGTTTGCGTATGATCTGGAAGAGGGGAATGTAATCAGCCCCATCTTCTACCCTAAAGACGTGAAACAGCATCACATCAACATGTTGCTACTGGAAAGTGAGGAGAAGGCTCACTATACCTGGATTAGAAGTCATTCACGGTAAGTACATATAGAAAAAAATATGCATTTTAGTACTTATAATTATACTAATTTGATTTATATAGTTTCTTCATAGATTGGTAAGATCACAGACTGGAGCTCACAAGTGTAGACAATGGTTCTGCAATATTTGTTTGAACCATTCTATGAGTGAGGCAACAGCCAGTCGTCACCACGAGATCTGTAGCAAGAAGGTCTGTCAACTACCCACTGGAAAAAATACAGTTCTTCGTTATAAGAACTAACAGAATGAAGTTAAGGTACCATTCGCCGTCTACGCTGATTTCGAAGCCATTCTTCAACCGAAGAATGAGAGTGTGAGTGATAAAATGATAGATATTAATATACATTTACCTATTTCATATGCATACTTTATAAAGTGTGCATATAATAATGAGTTAAGTAGCTTTAAGTTAGAAACAAGTGAGAGGGCCAGTTTAGCATTTATAGGTAGCTTAGTAGAGAATCTAACAAATATTTATGAAAGGTATTTATCAAAAAATGTTCCGATTCAAATGTCTTTTGATGACGAAGTTGAGTTTCAGGAAACCAAGAATTGTTTTATATGTGCAGCACCCATATTAGAAGATAGAGTTAGAGATCATTGTCACTTTACTGGTAAATTCAGGGGTGCTGCATACAATTCCTGCAACTTAAAATATAGAGTACCCAATTTTATCCCAGTATTTTTTCATAATTTCACTAGGTATGATTGTCACTTGTTTATTAACGAGTTGGCAATTATACCTGGACAACTTAGCGTGGTGCCCCTCAACAAGGAACAATATATTTCAGTATCAAAATTTCTTCCAATGTCCGATGGAAAGAATTTAGAGATTCGTTTTCTAGATTCTTTCCGTTTCATGTCATCTTCGATAGATAAATTAGCGTCTAACCTAGATGATTCACAAATGTCCACTACTAGACAAATGTTTGAGTCCGAATCAATGTTTCAGTTGATGCGTAAAAAGGGTGTATTTCCCTATGAACATTTAAGTTCAGTTGATAGACTTGAAGAAACTTCTCTACCACCAAGAGAAGATTTTTACAGTAACTTAACTGAATCTGAATGTTCGGAAGGAAGCTATGCACATGCTCTAGATGTCTGGAACGAGTTTTCATGTACAACTCTAAAAGATTACTTAGAGTTGTACTTGAAAACTGATGTTCTGCTATTGGCAGACATCTTTGAAAATTTTAGACAATTATGTATTAGCATATACTCTCTAGACCCTGCTCAGTTTTTCACAACTCCAGGGTTATCTTGGGACGCCATGTTAAAAAGTACCAAGATTGAGTTGGATCTACTTACAGATATTGATATGTATAGATTCATTCAATCAGGTATACGTGGCGGTCTAGTGCAATGTACCAAAAAATATACGAAAGCGAATAATAAATATCTACCGGAATATGATGAAACAAAAGATTCTTCATATCTGGTATATTTAGACGCTAATAATTTATATGGTTGGGCAATGTCACAGCCGTTACCATATGGTGGGTTCGAGTGGTTACCTCTAGATACTCTAGAAGACTTTGATGTCTTTAATATATATTCTAGAGGTAGATCTAGAATATCCCTTTTCCATTCATAACAATCATAATGATCTTCCGTTTTGTCCGAAAAATAAAAAAGCCACTCCCAATTCTCATGTTAAGAAGTTAATAGCTGACTTTGAACATAAGTCAAACTATGTTATCCATTACAGGACACTAAAACAGTGTCTAGAAAATGGATTAATTTTAAAAAAAATCCATAGAGGTGTACGATTCTTTAAAAAACCTTGGTTGCAATCGTACATTGATCTTAACACTTTTCATAGAACGAATGCTAAGAATTCGTTTGAAAAAGATTTTTTAAACTTCTTAATAACGCAGTCTATGGAAAGACTATGGAAAACGTTGAGAAAAGGGTTAATGTGAGATTAATTGCTGAATGGGAAAGTGCAACGCCAACCGATTCCTCTGGCCGCAAAAGAGATTGCGCACGCTCATTGATTGCCAAAAGCAATTTTCATAGCGTGAAATATTTTAATGATAAGTTTTGCGCATTCCAAATGCGTAAGTTAAATGTTTATTACGATAAACCTATTTATTTAGGGTTTGCTGTGCTAGACATTTCAAAATGGAAAATGTACGATTTTCATTATCAGTACTTGAAACCAAAATTTGGAGAGTCTGTGCGCCTACTGGATACATTCTCTTTTATATACACGATTAAAACTGATGATTTTTACGCTGATATACGTGAAGATCTTCCACTGAAATTTGATACATCTGATTATCATTCAGACCCCATGAATAAATATAATTTTAGTAGCGTTAACAGGAAACGTTTAGGGTTTTTTAAGGATGAGTTGAATGGAAAGCCCATGAGTAAATTCGTAGGCTTACGTTCAAAAATGTATTCATTGCTTGTTCCTGGTGCTCGAGAAGTAAAAAATTCGAAAGGGGTTAAGGCAAGTTGTGTTAAGCGAATCGGCTTTGCTGATTATAAAAAATGTTTAAATACTGGTGAAAAAACGATCGGTACAATGTCATTGATTAGATCAGTTAATCATGTACTTAAAACAAGTACAATTTCAAAAATAGTCCTTGATAGTAAAGATGATAAACGAGTTATATAACCAGCTTTACATAATTCATACATGGATACAGAACGTAAGGCTATGGAAGATATAACCTTGCATGATATTGATATTTCAGTTTGGGATACGAAAATTGAAGAGATAGAGAATGCTGAAAATAAAACATTTAAACAGAAAGCCCTATTAAAACGATATAAGGAAGAAAAGGAGAACACGGAAGTTAATTTATTTTATGCTGAAGTGGCCCTGAATATAAATTTTAAATTTTAATTTAAAAAAGAGAATTTATTAGAAAATTGTTTTGATTTAATATTTATTTATAAAATGTATACAATTTTATTATGAATAAAAACATTTGTTATAAACATATAAAATCTGATTTAGAATGAAACAATTGTTTATTATTTATATATATAAAATTTGATTGAGAATAAAACATTTGTTGTTAGTATAAGTTTATATAAAGAAAATTTTTAAATTAAAGAAATATTTAAAAAAAAATACAATATAAATTGTTTTAAGTTTAATATATATGTTGGTTTAAAGTGGTGGGGTAAATATTATATTAGATGACAAAGTATATATTTATAGAATTTCATTTTTGTGCACTCAACTATCTTGAGCGGTGGGGAAACCCAGCCAATGCACAAAGACTCTATCCCCTTTTCGTTTCAAAATTTTTTCCACCAGATATGTATGCTGGAAACGGGTTTTCTTTATCTCTTGCTTATAAAATCCCCCTTCAATGGGGTTTCCATTAAGGTCATCGAGTAAATATGTAGTTGGATACGTTCTTTGAATTTTCCGAATTCTAAAATTGGGGTATAGCCCTTTTCAAATACATGTTTGTATTTACTTATACGCACAAGATCGCCTTGACGCAAGTTTTTGTCTATAAATATTTTTATGTGGTTATATGCTGTCTTTAGAATTTTTTTTTCATTGTCCTTTGTTACATTAATTGGCTTCTCTTGAATGGTTCTATGCTTTCGATTATTATATACATCAATTAGTTGTTTGTATATTTGAACCCATTTATATGCTCCATTAAAACTGAACTCACGCCACATAAGTTCTTTCAATGTTCTATTAAAACGTTCAACAATTGATGCCTTTAGGGAACTGAATGTAGAGTAGTGATTGATTTCATAACGACGCATTAATGCGTTGAAATGTGTATTATAGAATTCAGTTCCGTTATCAGTTTGTAAAGTTTTTGGTGCACCACGACCAGACTTGAATATTTTTTCCATTGCCTGTGCTTCTTCTTTAGCTTTTTTTGTTTTCAATGCTTCACCATATTTTGAAATGCATATTTTGAAAAACAATCTATAACAGTTAGAAGATAGCGAAACCCATTATTCGAAAAACTATTTTCTTTGTTACGGGGGTGAAGTTACCTATGGTCAATGGAGAGAGGAAAAGAGGGAAAGAGAAAGGCTAGAAGAGAAAAACTATTTATAAAGTCACCTATTTCTTCAAACTGAAGCTCAGCTTAAAACGAGACTTTAAGGAAGGAAGACTCTTCTAACTCTAAATATATATATACAAACAAATAAACAAACAAACAACATGAACTCCGTAACAATAAAAGAGTTTCTAGATCATTATGATGGTATTATTCATCATAATGATCTTAAGAAGATGAATGAAATAGAAGCATAGTTAAAACTGGCGGAAATATCGCCATACAAGACATCCATACATGGGACACGTAGATCTTCATGTCCATGGTCTTACGATGAGGCGCAAGAAGGACCGGATACATGTGCATGCAGCTTTGAACAACGCCAAAAAAAAAATGCTGAAAAAATAATTGAACATTACAATAAACTTCCATTACGTTTCACAAAATAAAAATGTTATTGAAAACCAATTTATTATTGTTCTTATTATTGTTATTATTATTATTTAGCAGTTTGGCAAATGTTGCTGTTTACCTGTTTAGCAGATGTTGTTGTTGTTCAGCTGTATAGATATTATTCTTTAGCTGTTATAATTGTTTAGCTTAACCACGTGCTGATAATCAATAAGCACGCTTGAAGACACCCTTACCGTAACGATCGTTTTCATGGTCACGGTCACGGCTAGTTTCACAAAAGAGGCGATACACACATTAACATGTTGTGGTAGGGTGTCCCGGCCTCTCAAATATTACCCTCGTCAGCGATCCCCATGTGTTAGGGTGTGTCAGTGCACACACGCATGAATTCACCCCCACACCCTTACACGTGTACATGTAAACATGATCATGCATGCTCATTTTCATATACTCACCTGTCAACCTTTAACACTCCCCACCCTAATTTATCACCTACACATATACATAACACCGATTAATTATGCTAATTAGGACCCTAAATTCACCGATCTACCCCAAAAAACCCATTAAATATGCTAATTGGGTACCTTAATTACCTAACCCCCCCCTCGTCACACCCCATTAATTTTGATTCCCCACTCCACTTTTTGTCCCAGAACCCGCATTTCCTATCTACTCCGAGTGATAACTAGCCGCATCCAGGGTCCCCTCTGACTAGAGAAAGAGACACTAGCAGTTGCATAGCAGATGTCTGTATGAAGATTGCATATACGTATATTATATACGTATGTATGTATAGCCCTCATGTACACATAATATCTGTTTGTTTGCATTTAAACATCAAATACAACACGTATTTTAATCTGCAATTCTACATATTTATGCAACCTGTTAATTTATAAAAAGCAATAACATTAATTACATCAATTCAATTAATTCCTTTTTTTCACATTTAAGGTTTTACCCTTAATTTATAATTATTCTTAGTTTTATATTTTAATTTAAAATTTCAATTATAATTATTAATTGTTTTTTACTTTTACACAGTCGACTGACTAAAGTTCAACTAAATTAAATTAAATTAAATATATAATACTGACAATGTCAATAACGACTTCCAAATCAACAAGTTGGGTAACTAAGTTGTTGATATTAAAAGAGCTGCGCTCCAAACAGAGTCAACACAATGCCACCGCTGCCAATAATTTGGCCACACAAAAAATGTCTGTGACCAGAATGGTATATTATGTTTGTCGAACGAGGAATGTGCGTAACAGGCAGAAGGCATCTCCGACCCTATAAAGTGTATTTACTCTGAATTAGCATCAGTAGTCGAGTCAATTAACCCATTTCTGTCTGTATGAGCGCCTATTAGAGTAAATCAGTTAAAATAAAATTAACTACCACAGTTGTATGACACACATGACATACATTCTATTGTGAACGTTTTCATTAGGACAGTAAATACCAACGATATTAAAGGTTTTAAACATTTCCCTTAGCATCTACTAGAACACATACAAATCCAGTTTAAGACACTTTTGTATGTTATTATTTATTTGAAATCATAATGCAATTTAGCCAGATGAACAAAAATGCAGCATTGGCAGAACCAGATCTAGTTGTATTTGCCTTGCAAAATAGATTATCTGGGTAAATGTTAAATAACAACCAATGACCAACAAAAAGTACTGTATTTTTCTATTTCTGCAGTTAGCGCAATAAACCTCTCAATCGTTAGCGGAACGTTTTCTGACGCGTGAGCGAGGCACGTCTACACTGCACAACGATCGAAAATTGACTGTACTCTGTCTCTTTATCCAAATTCATAAAATTGCTTAGTTCACTCTACTTGCAATACCAACACAATTTGGAGAGTTATTCTATTCTGCATACACTAATACTAATCCACACTTTGCATTTTTCTGTACGCTTCTCCTATTCGTGCAGACATCTACTTTTCTCGCACTCCTACCCGAGACCAGACAACGTTCGGTGAAAACTATAACGGTTGTCTGCCGCTCTTCAAACGAGTAGAGATGGCGCCTGCATGGCGCGTGCCAAGCAGAAACACAAAATTGCTAGAAATGTCATTGTACATATACATACATATGTATGTATGTATACACGTATGCATTTGAATTATAAAAATTATACGCGACACATGCATACATACGTACTTCTGTATATAAATATGTGTATATGCATGTAGCATTTCATTGGTCAAGCACATATGTATGCATGTGTGTGCAAAAAAAAGAGTGCATTGAAAAGAAGAGAAGAAAAAAAAAAGCAACAGTCGCGCGGCACGCGACAGTTGGATACCCTTCGACCTACGTTCCTATGTATGTACACATATACATATGCATATGCTTTTAAATTATTGCCGACAGATGGCGCTCGCGCTTTGCGCTCGCCCGCCTCCCTTGTTAGCTGACACAAGCACTTGGTTTTATGCACATACTTTCTTAAATAACTTCTGTGTTTATTGTCCGATCGGATTGCAATTTGGAGTGTACGTAGATATTTCATTCAGCTTAGTATATGTTAAAGTCAGAAAGTTGTATCTTTTATACAGCGCTTACAAATTAAGTTCAAAAATTAAATTCTTGATTTGCGGGGGCGGTGGGCGTGGCACCTAACATTTGAAATAAACTTGATCAGCTTATAGTACACAGGGGTCTTTCTGCCAAATTTGGTAACTCTAGCTTTTATAATAGCTGAGATCTGTGCGTTCACACAGACAGACGGACAGACGGACAGTCGGACAGACGGACAGACGGACAGACAGACAGACATGGCTCAATCGACTCGGCTTGTGATCCTGAGCAAGAATATATATACTTTATGGGGTCTGCCACGCCTCCTTCTGCCTGTTACATACATTTGCACAAAGTTAGTATACCCTTTTTTGACCATTTTCAATGGTCGAAGGGTATAAACAGCGCGCTCTGAGCGCTCGAACTCTCTTTCCTTTTCTTTCCAAAACAAGCATAGCAATGACGTCACGGTTTGCTGGACTGTATACAAAATCGAAGCGATTAAGGTTTATTTAATAACTTCTCTATGTATTGGCCGATCAGATTTTGACGGTAAGTAAATATTATAGTTACCCATTGGTCCAATATGTCTCTCACAAGTCGACTTAAAAATTAAATAAGGTTAAGGTTAAATCAACGATTTTGTTTAAATTTTGTTTACTGATAGGACAATATCGGTTTTAGTTTTTTTTTAATTGAATTTTGAAAATAATAAAATTTACATCTATTTTGTTGTCGTCTAATTCTGATCAAAACGTCACAATGATGCGCACAGTGTCCTACAAGCGATTTATTTATATTGGGTGAGAATTTCGGCGCCTGCAACGAGAACGCGTTAGTAGGCAGACTGGCGCCAACGAAGATGTTTAATAGTTTAATATGCCTTCAGAATATCACATGTGTGATGCAAACAAAAGAACTGTTTGAGAAACGCGCTGGGTGTGGCATCTTAAATTTAAATAAACTTGATCTGCGTATGGTATACAGAAACCTTCATGCCAAATATGGTGTCTTTAGCTTATATATTGGTAGTGATCATTTCCCAATAACCACCACTGTTGCTACATATTTCAAAACGGAAAAAATTACACAAAGCTCCATGTACAAAACAGATAGAGCGAACTAAATGAAATTCCAAAGCACCCTTGCGTATAATATAAAAGATTTAGATAATAATCAGCACAACACTTTGCTTAACGTTACACTCTGGAAATACTACAATTAATAAACACACCAACACAAGATAGATTAAACTACAAAACGGACACAGAGAACTGCGCAGACATTTACTTATTAAGCCATTTAGGAACTCCGCGCCCGCAAGAGCAGACGAGAAAAATAAATGTTTGTAATTTAGTATTGATAAATTTTGTTATATAAATATTGTTATAGAATCTCATTTTGTAATTTTGTGTTTTAGCCCTGAGCACGGAGATATATATCGGAGATATATATCGGAAGAAGAAATTAAAAACAAATTGTTTTTATTTTATTTAATTTTGACCTCGAGCCAGCCACCATGATGATAAAAAAAAGGTCGCCAAAACCCTGTTACAATGATTTAAATTATAGTAATGTACATCAAGGCATTGCAAAACTGACCAAATCAATTCGTACAGCAGCAAATATAATTATTCCACAGTCTAAAAGTATTTCTCGCAAAACAAATGTGGTCTGGTGGAGCAGTACTCTGCACAAACTTCATGAGAACAAACAATCTCTCTGGATTCACTATAGACGCACAATGATAATTCCTAACCTTGTAGCATACAAAAAAGCCAAAGCGATATTTAAAAGAGAAGCGATAATAACTTTTCTTCTGAGTACATCACCAACAAAAAATTCATTACTTGACCTTCATTACAATCCAGAATATATCGCTCCTTCTGCAGGCTCGGATCGGATATCATACCCTATGATTAAAAATTTGTCACCTGATGCCAAACTCATTCTCATTGATCTCTACAACAGCATTCTTCACAATGGGAAATATCCACATGCATGGACCTCGGCAGTAGTCATACCTGTCCCAAAGCCAAACAATCCCGCTCACGACATAAATAGTTTCAAACCAATATCACTACTTCCATGTATGAGCAAGTTATTTGAAAAAATCTTGGCCCGGCGGGTCATGTGGTTTATAACAAAAAATGATCTCACTCACAACCAAACAGCTTTTAACTCTGAAAAGGGCGTCCCTTTTACAAATTCATCATTTTGTGTCGGATACTCTTTCAGCGCGAAATCACGTCACTATTCTAGGGATGGACTTTGAAAACCCATTCGATTGCATTCGATCGCGTCGCGGTACACACAATACTTCACCAACTGATGCTCTGGAAAGTGGGACCCAAAGCTCTTAACGCAATAAAGGCTTTCACATTAACCTATCGTTTCGATTGTGAACTAACAACTGCTTGTCAAAATCACATCCATTATTTAACGGCATCCCACAAGGTTCCGCGCTGTCCGTAATTCTTTTTATCATCGCATTCAACTATACTTAAACATAGAATATTAAAGTATCTATGTATCTATGCAGACGCCGCAATAATTTAGACGAAAATAAAGAACAAGAACTCTATAAAAGAGGAATTTGGAATTTGTCATTGAAGACATCATCAAGTGGGGAAAATTATCAGGTGCCTCATTAGCAATGCAGAAATGCAAAATCCTCCAGATTTGCCGTAAACACAATTGCCCAGTGAATAATACATCTTTCAATTATATTGAATTTGTAAAAACCCTTGGAATTCCTGGAATCATATTTGATACAAACTTTAGCTTCAAACAACATTATACAGTATTAAGAACATACCTAGAATCAAGACTTAATATTATTAAATTCTTATCTTCTAAGTCCTCATATGTTCATATTAACAAACTATGTAATGTCACAAGAGCTCTCATCCTCTCGAAATTAGACTACGGCCTTTCAAGATCAAAATTAAAAAATGCTTAAGTACCATACCACGCTGCTCATCGCCGTAGCATAAATGCTTTCTATACTTCACCGATTCAATGCATCCTAGCTGAAGCTGGTCTTCCATCATTAAAAACACAGCTAAACTAATACCCAAACATTGCAACAAATCCAACTTCATGCTTAACAAATGTTTCGTTAACGCCACTGAAACATGTTCATTAATTTTCTTCATTCACACATTGATAAGTTCCCTGAAAATGTTGGACAATTTAGTGAAGAACAAGGGGAACGGTTCCATCAAGACATTAAAGTCATGGAACAACGCTATCAGGGTATATGGGATGAAGCTATGATGGCCGATTTTTGCTGGACATTGAAAAGGGAGGCTTGTTTAAAATGCAATACAAAATAGCGTAACCCTTTGCACAGAACGTTTGAGGATAAAAGAACTCGGTATAGTTCAAAAAAAGAGAGTTTGGAAAATATAACCCTACTTTTCAGTTTTTTAAGGGTATTTCATGACCCCCATAAATTTTTGGGGCTTTAAAAATGTTTCAACTTTTTTGAAGTTAAGTCGAAACTCAGACGTGCTGCGTAAATTTTGTCTTCGGATTCGGACTTAGACGGAAAAAATACATGTTACAACATATTTTGCATGCCCAGATCAAGATTTTATATCTTTTGGGCGATATCTAAAGGTTTATCAGTTTTTTGAGGTTAGGTCGAAATCCAGACGCGATGGAGAATTTCAGACCGGATTCGGATTCAGCGACCAAAAATACATATACATAACTGCATATGCCGCATACCCAGATCATGACACTTTTTTTTTGTGGGGCTGTGTAATTTATGCTCAAGTTGCAAAAAACGTCTTTCAGCAGTTTTACTCGAACGGACACTGATCCAACTCACAGAAACGGGTTACTAATGAGTCGACAGAACAATTAGATAGGGCCATTAAATACCCACTGAACTGTTGTCTAGGCACTTGTCCAGTATATTTGCCTGCTACTATCCATCCTAGCACCGTTATTTGCATTGTGAGAAGTTCAGAGCCTAGTTTTATTTGCCCAACGCAAAAAAAATCTTCTCCCAAAAGAATGTCCACCTTAGCTAGCTGGATCTGCCAGCTTTATATTTTTTGGGTATTTTCCAATTTTAAATACCCATGGAATGTCCAGGCTGTGTTGTTGAAATGGATTTCAATACCCAACAGTCAGCCGAAAAGTTGTGAGAATTTATGCGCGACTGAACAGAAGCACATATCTTATTTTTGCTATCTATTGTTGCACCACCAACCATCGAGATAGCTAGAGATGTTGGCTCCCGCTTGAGCCGTAACATCTGGGCCAAACTCTCAGACATCAAATTAATTTGGGAGCCACTTTCAAGTAAGGCTCGTGCAGGATGCAACTGATCAAACCTGTATTTTACGTTAACTATCGCTATGCAAGAACAATTTGTTCATTATTTGGGACATGCCCCAAATGCGCGTCTGACATAGTCGCTTGAAGTGTAGTTACCTCACCTCGAACAGGAGTAGTATACCTTTGAAGCAAGGAATGGCTTCGTACTTATGCCCCACAACCAAACAATTTAGGCACAACTTTTGTGTTGTGACAAATTCAAAACGTTGCATACCCGACACTGCAGCAAACGATGGTCACGAATAAATATTGCAAAAAACGCACACAGACGATGATGGACACCATCCAACAGCACAAGCTAAAGACGATATAGACTGATGGGGCTTCTTAGCGTCAACTCGCGACTTTGTTTTGTCACGAGTTCACTTTTCTGCTGACAAATAGTGATACCGTTTATTCAGTTGTCTAGCACAATCTGCCCAAGATGGCAAAGTATTATTGTCAAGCTGCTCTTCGAAACGAGGTTTGGTAACATGATCTACCTTTGATTTTGACCATGTGAATTATCATTGCACTAGCAATGTCTTTGTCGTTACCTATCGACGACAACGAAGCATAAATAGCAGACAGATCGATCTCAAACTCGATGCAAATGGTTTTGTCATGCTAGGTATATCAAACAATTGCGAAACTGAATCAAAGAATATAAGACATTTGTTGTCATATACTGCTTTGAGACTAGGGAGGGCCTTTGGATAGTTACAATCCGTTAATTAATAGTATCGTCATCGATAGCGTCATAAGATCGCGCGATATTATGACGCTTAGACGCAGCGGAATTATGGCGGTGGACTTATGTCGTTCCCCCCTCAGGAACAGAAGGTTGGCAAAGACCTCACTCCAAGCTATCCAAGCATCACGCTGGCGGACACCCGGTGCCACATCCCAAGCAGAGTGTCCATTGTTCAGCTCCATCCTCATATTCGCAATAGTACTGCAAGGGTTTACGTCGAAACTCGCCGCCGAGAAGTAGGTAGCAGGTAGGTAGGTAAACAGTGCAAGAGTCACCAAGAGCTCTTGCACTCTTTTATCCGGATCAAGTTAAGTTAGGCTTAAGCTAAATTTGTAACTTTATATGTAGGTATAGTCGCGAAATATAAAGTGAAGTGAAAGCACGAGTTATAGTTCCAACGGTGTTTTGGTATCGTCATTAAAGGAAGATAGTGGGAGGGGCTCTTCTTCCCTAGAACGTTGGAACAATAGGAATGAATTTATTCTGAACAACGCAAACTTAAAACGACTCTGTACATATTTATGTTATTTCTAAGAATTGACAATGGTGCAATAATGCCTAGTCGTCACTTTTGGACCTATTCCTGTTTGTTTATACAATTGGGACAATGTACTGTCGGGCCTGGGTTGAACCGCATACATATGTATGTATATGTAATTACAAGTATGCACTTGAGTTGTCAAGTGGCTTAGTAAGTATAACTCTAAGTCTAAGTATTTTAAGTGTAAGCATGTCTAGGGTTCGAAGTTGAGTGTGGGTGTCATATGACTCCCTTTGTTGTTCCCTCGCTTCGTTATAGGAGCGGGTGCAGAGTTAATCGGGGGAAGGGTGAATGTGGTAACTCGCGCGTTGTTCGTTCGAGGGCCACTTTTCGAGAGAGAAACAGTTCGCCGGCGCCCATCTGTACTAGCCGGTTTCACTCGAAGGGCCCCGTCGCCTCGGCTGCAATTCGACTTTCGCTTCACCTCTGCGCCGCTCATTTGCACTTGTTTGTGCTCACGTTTGAGTGCGTGGGTGCGTGCGCTGCAGTTCGAGTGATGTTCTCGCCGCTCTTTGAGCGCTCTCATGCGCGGACGTCTGTGTGCGTGCACGGGCGCTCCCTCTCCAGCTGTTGAGCGAGCCGCGCATGTGTGCGTGTGTCTGTGCTGAGAGCGCCGCTCTTTGGGTGCGCTCACTGTTGCTGCTCTGCTTGTACTCGTTGATCGGCCGCTGCCATCTTTCTTACTCCTACGTTAGGTGTGTAAACGGTGGTGGGTTTTCCGTGTGCGAGCAGTATACCCTACACTTATGCTTATATACTTATGGGGCGTATATGTTTTCATATCTTCGGAATAGCCTGACTAGTAAATACCCTTCATTGGGTGTCTTATAAATTAAATAACTACTAATTAATACAACATAACTCCCTTCAATGGGTGGCTTCATTGCCTTAAAAATTAAATAAAAATTAACTTTGTGGGACTAACAATTTTGAGTCCTCACAGATTCAATCTTTTTGGGGTTGGGTTTGAACCCCTCAGCTTTAACTATGTGTCCTAGATATTCAATTTCATTCTTTAAAAATTCCGATTTTTCATTTTTCATCCTAGTGAATTCGTGATTTCCTCCGACTGCTGTGAATGCCGTTTTCGGCCTATCTCTTTTTGTCATTTCTATTTGCTGATACCCACTAGCCAGGAGCAATGCGGAAAAATATTTTGTTTAAGACATCGTTGATCGCTTTCATTGGGTACTTATCTTTAACCGTTATTTCATTCAGTTTCCGAATATCTACAACCATTCTCCATTTTGGCACTCCTGAGGCGTCCATTTTCTTTGGGACGAGCCAAACCAGTGCGCTCCATGGTGAATGGCTATTTCTAATATTGTCTTGTTCTAAAAGTTTGTTGATTTGTACCGTGATTTCAATTTTCTCGCATTGTGCGCATTTTAAAGGGTCTAGCATAAATTGGTATCTCGTCTGTAATGGGAATGTCATGTTTAATCTGATTCGAAAATTAAGAAATTAGATCCATTATGAAAGATTTTGGTGAACTCTAGGAAAAGATTTTTCAGCTCCGTTTCCTCCTCTTTATTCAAATGTTCGATACGAAGTTTGCTAAAATCGACCTTATTGGTCGGTTGATCGCCGCTAGCAGCTGTAATTACGTTAGTCTCCACAAAGAATTTCTTGGGCCACTTGTGTACTATCAGTGGCGAATCCAAGTACGATATATTATTTGTTGCTTCTCACAGAAATTGACGAATTTCATGAAACTAATTTTGTCCTTCTGTAATGGACAGAACTTACATTTAAACTTATATATACAAATTAACATAAAATTCCTTATAGTTAAATAAAACTAAATTAAAACTAGGGCAGCATCGAAGAATAGCAGGAATCTGTAAAGGAAATATAAGTAAATTAGTGATATAGCCATGGGAATTTCGCATACTTACCGAGATTTTGAAGTAGGGAAATTCTGAAGAAGAAAGTAGGACACGGTCCCCTTTCTTTTGGGCACACAGAGTTGAAATCTGTCGAGTCGAGAAGATAAGAGGCAATGAGGAGAATTAGTATGGCGATTCCCTAGATTTGCTAGGTCATCGCAGTTTTAAATTGGAACCACATTTCCGAAAGCATCTTTGGCAGCAGCGGCAGCTTTTGCTGCATGAAATTGGGCTTATTAGATTAAATGTTAGCTAAAGGAAAAATCATAAAGATATCTTAGAGCATATATAGGAATTAGGAATCAAATTAAAGACAGGAAAAAAGAACAGAAAATGACACTGAAAGTATTCTCTCAACTTTTAACATCTTGACCAGTGCCATGGATTCCTTGACCGGTACATTTTCTGCATCTCTGCCCCAAGTCAAACACGAAGCTGCGACCTATAAGATATCACAGGTGACACTCACCGGCTGCCCTCCGGCGATTGTTATCGTGTCAAATATATAGATGTCTCCCCTGGAAACTAACGAAACATAAAATTATAAAGCTAAATAGCATAAATACAAACAATCACCTGCTTAAACTCTTTTGATACTACTTGCACCTCGGAGACTGGCGTCATCTCCCTGCACTGCAGCAAACAAGTAAATAATTAGCAACAAAACAATAAAGTAAAGGATGCACATAGTGCATGCAAACTATACTTATATTCTGTTCAATGCTCGACTGCTCAACTGGGCCTGACTTGGGAACTCACATATGCCGGAAACAGCAATTATTTAATTAATTAAATTAAGGAGGCGTTGGAGACCCTATAAAGTATATATATTCTTGCTCAGGATCACAAGCCGAGTCGATTGAGCCATGTCTGTCTGTCTGTCCGTCTGTCTGTGTGAACGCACAGATCTCAGCTATCATAAAAGCTAGAGTTACCAAATTTGGCAGGAAGACTCCTGTGTACTATAAGCTGATCAAGTTTATTTCAAATGTTAGGTGCCACGCCCACCGCCCCCGCAAATCAATAATTTAATTTTTGAACTTAATTTGTAAGCGCTGTATAAAAGATACAGCTTTCTGACTTTAATATATACTAAGCTGAATGAAATATCTACGTACACTGCAAATTGCAATCCGATCGGACAAATAACACAGAAGTTATTTAAGAAAGTATGTGCATAAAACCAAGTGCTTGTATCAGCTAACAAGGGAGGCGGGCGAGCGCAAAGCGCGAGCTCCATCTGTCGGCAATAATTTAAAAGCATATGCATATGTATATGTGTACATACATAGGAACGTAGGTCGAAGGGTACCCCACTGTCGCGTGCAGCGACCCGCTTCCCCAAATCAGTGGAATACTAAGTCGACTGCCAAGAGCAGAGTACATTACTAGTCTGGACTTGAAGGACGCCTATTGGCAGGTGCCATTAGAAATCGGATCCCGAGACAAGACAGCTTTCACTGTCCCAGGTAGGCCCCTTTACCAGTTCACAGTCATGCCATTCGGTTTGTGCAATGCCACTAGCACGATGTCTCGCCTAATGGACAAAGTTGTCCCCGCACACCTCAGAGATCGAGTTTTTGTGTACTTGGATGACCTGCTAGTGGTCTCTTCAAGCTTTGAGAGTCACTTGGGTGTTTTAAGGGAGATCGCCTTACACCTCAAGCGAGCAGGGCTAACTATTAACATCAAGAAAAGTAATTTCTGTATGCGACGAGTGCGATACCTAGGTCACATAATCGGCGATGGAGGAATCCGGACAGATCCCGAGAAAGTGAAAGCAATCACCGATTTTCCCATCCCCAAAACTCTACGGGGTTTGAGAAGTTTCATGGGTCTATGTGGATGGTACAGAAAGTTCGTTCCAAATTTTGCTGCACTGTCTGCTCCCTTAACCGACTTAATGACAACCAAGCGCAGATTTAGTCTGACCCCCGAGGCGATCAAAGCTTTTGACGACCTTAAAAGACATCTTTGTGAAGCGCCAGTTTTAGGTAATCCGGATTTTGCGAAACCATTTGCCATCCATTGCGACGCAAGTAAATCAGGAGTCGGAGCTGTTTTAATCCAAGAAAGGGAAGAGGGTGACGAGCGTCCGATCGCGTTTATATCAAAAGAAGTTAAATAAAGCGCAACGGAATTATACAGTGACGGAACAAGAATGCTTAGCTGCAATTGTGGCCCTAAAACAATTTAGAGCCTACGTAGAAGGACATCAGTTCAAGATCGTTACTGACCACGCCTCCCTCAAATGGCTAATGGCAAATCGTGATTTGAGTTCTCGGTTAGGAAGATGGGCCATAGCATTGCAGCGGTTCAACTTTAACATCGAGCACCGAAAAGGCTCTCGCACGTTGTGCCTGATTCGTTGTCACGCGTTAACGAGGATGAAGTGGCAGCGATGGACCTCCAACAGGGCTTGTTAGTGGATTTGAAATCAGAACATTTTCAATCAGCAGAGTACAAAGATCTCGTGGCGAAAGTGACCGCAAATAGAGAAAACTTTCCCGATCTGAAAGTGAAAGACGGATTTGTCTACAGAAAAGCGGAACACCTAACTGGAGAGCAGAAACACGATGAATATGCTTGGAAACTATGGATACCAAAAGAGATGGTATCAGATGTCCTTTTCCAAGCGCATGACAGTCCTCTAGCTTCGCATGGCGGGATACACAAAACTGTCGAGCGCATAAGAAGGTACTACTTTTGGCCTCGTCTTGTACCTGACATAAGAACGTATATTAATTCTTGTGAAACGTGCAAGACCACGAAACATCCAAATCAAGTTTTAAGGCCACCTTTAGGGAAAGCGCCGGAATCATTGCGATTCTTTCAGCGAATCTTTATCGACTTCCTGGGCCCATATCCTCGCTCACGAAGTGGGAACATCGGAATATTTATTGTTCTCGATCATCTTTTTAAATTTGTGTTTTTTGAAACCAGTCAAAAGATCAACGCTAACGTGGTAATCAAATATCTCGAAGGAGACTTATTTATGACCTTTGGAGTACCTGAAACAGTTGTATCAGACAATGGGTCTCAATTTCGATCGGAGGCGTTCCAAAAGTTGATGCGTCAATACGGAGTTTCTCACATGCTAACAGCCGTACATTCACCGCAAGCAAATGCTTCCGAGCGAGTGAATCGTACACTTATTTCCGGCATTAGAGCTTATCTGAGTCCAAATCAGAGTTGCTGGGACGAGATTTTGAATAAAATATGCTGTGCGTTACGATCCTCCGTACACTCTAGTATTGGTACTACACCTTACTACATGGTCTTTGGACAGCAGATGATGACGTCTGGGTCTACATATTCCTTGCTGAGAAAATTAAATATGCTTGACGACCGTTCATCGGCAAGATTCGTTCGAGATAATCCGAGAGGAAGCGACCAAACAAATTCAGAAGTCACACGATCTCAACGAAAAACGGTACAATCTGAGATCTCGAGAAGTTGCATTCACCGAAGGGCAAGAAGTGTTCCGTCGCAACTTTAAACAAAGCTGTTTTCAGACTGGCTACAATGCGAAACTGGGTCCTGCGTTCGTAAAAGCTCGTATAAAGAAGAAAATAGGGCAATCTTACTACGAACTGGAGGATTTACAGGGACATCGAATAGGAATCTACCATGCCATGGATATACGGCAGTGAGTCCACTTCAGGCGGTGTCAGTCTAGGGCACCTGGATAGCCATACCCTAGCCTGACTATGGAAGGGGGGTTTTGCAATGGCGCCTGCAGTGTTGAATAACAAAATCAGTTCTGTTAAGCCGATGTTAACAAAAGTCGAAAGTTTCAAATGGCAACTAGTACGGAGCTGCATTGCAAAGTTCCGATCGTCTAATTACCATCCTAGATACAGAGCTGCATAGGAAAGCTCGGATCGTAAAAATGCATTCCTGTGAATATGGAGTTGCACTGGCTTGACGCCAACTTAACTCTTTTCCGTTTAAACCATCGTGCAAGTAAGACGTGCGAGATCTGTCGGGACATTTTTAAATCTGGCCATCAAGCCACGCGAGTAGTAAAATTTTACTTAAAATACGCCAATCCGGTCGCGCAATAATCAGCCCTGGGCCGAAGGAAGGTTCTTGTGGCGATCGCGTCGTAATCCGCCTAATTCAGGGAAGCCTTCGAGTGGTAAACACGCAACATCGGTACAAGGCCGGAGAAGCAACCGCTGCGAACAGTGCTAGGACGGAGGAGGATAGCGACACGCGCGTCAATCGACGACTGGCCAGAGGAGCACCCCTGCGACAAGCGTCAACACAAGGCAGGCCAGAGGAGCACCCCTGCGACAAGCGTCAACACAAGGCAGGCCAGCGGAGCACCCCTGCGACGTATTGAGCAGCAGCTCAGCAGCCATTGCGCAACAAAAAAAACGACAAGAGGAAAAGAAGTGGAACACAATTAAAAAATTTAAAAGACAGTAAAAGCAAAAAAAAACAAAAAATAAGGTGAAACAAAGTAAAAATAACTTAAATCGAAAGACAGTAAAAGTAAAACAAAAAAAAATAAAAATGCAGTAAAACAAACAAAAAAATGAAACAAATTTAAATCAAATTAAAAAACAAAATGAATTGCAGTGAACATGAAGACAGCTCGAAACAAACTTAAAACAAATTAATACAGAGTTTCAAAAAAATATAAAACTAAAGGAAAACAAAATTAAATCAAATTAAAACTGAATTACAGTAAAAATAAGACAAAAATAAAAGAAAAATTAAATTAAATTAAAAGTGAAATGCGTTAAAAAATTTGGGAAAAACGAAACGAGACTAAATTAATGGAAGCTGAAAAGTCAGTGTAAATAAAATAAAATGGAGTGAAATTAAATCGAAGCTGGAAAAGTTCAAACGAAATAAAGTGGAACTAAAACCAAATTGACTAAAGCTAAAAGACAGCGAAAGTAAAATAAACTGAAGGACAGTGAAGATAAATAAAAAAATGAAACAAAACTAAATTAATATAAATTGAAGACAGTTAAACAAAAATAAAATGCAACATTTTAAATAAAGAAAATTTAAGCAGTTGAACAATAAAAAAATGATTCTCCATTAAAAATAAAGTTAAAAGACAGCTAGTCAAAGAAAAATAAAACACAATCAAAATAAAATTAAAAGGCAGCAAAACTAAAAAAATAAGATGCCTCACCGTTGAAGAGAAAAATCTGGAGTAAATAAAAGACAAGAAAAGAAAAAAATTTAAAACCAAATTGAAAAAATATAATTAAAACGGAACGAGTCGAAACAAAGGAACTGAAATTAATCACAGTTAAATAAAAAAAAATAAAACAAAAATAGAATGAAATATGAATAACTTAACACAACACCCACAATGAAATATTTAAAAAAATATAGAAATTAAGTGAGATTTAATAAATTAAAGGGAGAGGAAATGGTGAAGTTCATTTAAAGCTTTTAATTTTTTTTTGTTTTGTTGTTGTGGAGCAGGCTAAATAAAAGTGTGGCCAAGAATCGGAAGAGATAAGAAAGAAAAGAAAGAAGAAGAGATTGAGGGGTAAGTCTGCCGTCATTTTCAAAACATCTCGTTGCCAATCAATTTTTTTAATGAGAAAGTGGTGAGGTAAAGTAAAGTAAAGTAGAAGAAAAGAAGAAGGAGAATTATTTAGGTCCGTAGAGACGCAAGAGAGCGCTCACACCATTTGTTTTTTTTTTTTTATTCCTTTTCAACGACCACAAATAAAGCTCAAAAAAATCAGTGAAAAGAAAAGATGAATGAAAAGAATAAATAAGCTTCACCGTCAATAGTCAAAAAAAAATTATTAAAATCAATTTCGAGATCAAATTCTAGTAATATAACATAATTCAATGTACATATTATTAAATTTAACAGCTCCATTAATGCCACACAAATATTTGTGACATTATATATTAAAAATAAAACTGTAAGAATCAGTAAATGCAGATACCTCGTCTTATTATTAGAGACTATGAGAGTCTCTAGCTATTTCGGTTAACTTTCTGCATAAAATGGATGTGTAATCCTTAGGGAACTGGCTCCTCCGTCGTTTCCCACGGGCATAGGGGATTCAAGGGACCACGAGAGTCTCTCTCTTTAGCAAGTGGTCATAGGTAGGGTAGGGGATATGGCAATCACAGCAACACCAGTGATTCGCGCAAGTCTGAATTTTCTTCCGTCTGCTTTCTTTTCTCTAGAATGTCTGTCCTTCAGAACTTATCTATACATTCCGTCCGGTTTTTATCCATCTAGCTCTTCTAATACTCTTTGTCGCAAGCACGCTCAATTTCTTATACATATTTACATAAATAATAATGGAGTAACTCGAATCTGGCCAAGCAAGACCACCACCCCCAAGCCGACGAGCTAGAGCCGGACTCCACAAAGCGTGCCCCGCTAGTACAGATTCGCAGGTCTAAATCCGCTGGTTACA